>JAUZST010090073.1:0-19566 GCA_034779995.1 Parotocinclus haroldoi
TCGCCCTAGGCTTGCTCAATTTGGGATTGGCCTTTTAAGATAATATAAGATTGTAAAGCTGCTTTGAGACAATGCACCATTTGTAAAAAGAGCTATAGAAATCAATTTGATTTGATTCATTTATCATACAAATGCATGCATCTGGATTGCAAACACATAAGCATTAAAAGGAATATAGTCTTCACTGTTGGGGCATGACTTCCATGACTTGATGATTGTGAGAAATGTGTTTGCAGGTCTTTGTGTAAAGCATCACATCATAAGGCTGTAGTTGGAGAAACGTGGTTAAACCTGGTGACCAGTAAAACTAATCATACAGTACATAAATGACTACAATTTTATGTGTTGTAATAAGAAAGGGAAGGATGTGCGGCTTTCTGAAATTCCCCTGAATTTAAGTGGATATCAGTGAAACTTGGTGTGGCTTGCTTCAGATGGTTTCGACATAATTGAATGCTTCTGTGATTGTCTTGCTCATCAGCTATCCAGCTAAACAGTTAAGCAACTGTTTTTTTTTTTTCTTTCTAGGAACCGTATTCACTTTTCGTCTTTGTTCTCTTGTCTCAGCCTGCTCCGAGTGCTCCACTCCTAAATGAGTCAGCAGGTCTGAACTAAATGCACACTGCCCCCTATTGAAAGGTGTTTTGTGTTTAACCGTCAAGGAGCTACACCTGACATGCATGGGAACACAGGAAATGATATGAAGCAATGCAAATATAAAGACGGCATGACTGTTTATCAACTGGGCTGCAACGACAAAAGCAAAAAAGCATGTCTGACAGGCTGATATGCAGCAGTTGTTCTAAGAGGATATACAGGGTGAGTCACATGACACCCTTTTATTTCAGAAACAAAAGGGAAAATGACATATCTGAATACCCCAGCGAGTAAAGGCTGATCAGGATTATTGTGTCCAGAACATGGCTGCCATCTTGAAAGTTGGAATATTGGATCAAGGGCAATTGGATCAAGTTTTTGTAATGGGAAGGTGGTCATGTAGCATATCAAAGAAGACTGGATTTGTCTCAGAAATTGGTTGCTGCACTCAGATTTTCAATATCTTTTGTGGTTCAAAACTGATCAACACAGAAACTTCAAAACATTTGTTGTTTGTCACAAGTAACTGGACATGGAATTCAGGATTCTGTTGTCCGTGGGACGCAGCTGCAGTATCACTGCCGTATCAAGATCACCAGTTTCATGCAGCACTGTTACATCGCTCATAGCCAAATGCAGGGAAACTGAGACTGTGGACGACAAACCACAGAGCTATCGTCTGAAGAACCGCTACCAACCAAGAAACCTCAACAAGGATTTTGGCAGCCTTTGTGAAAAGTTAACGACCCAGCACATGGTGTGTCCTTTGACTTTTGACTCACCCTGTATAAAGTGGTGCTTGAAGGTTTGTGAACTCTTTAGTATTTTCCGTACTTCTGCAAAAAATATGAGCTAAAACGTCAGCCGGTTTTCACACAAGTTCTAAAAGGAAATAAAGCAAACCAAATTTAGGAAAACAAACATTGAGGACTTTTCATTTATTTATTGAGGAAAACAATCCAATATTACATATGAATGCCACAGTATGGAAACATTTGCTTTCAATATCTGATGATGCCCCCTTTGTGCAGCAATAACTTCAACTAACGTTTCTCCAAAAGGTGTTGACCAATCCTGTAGATTTGCGAACATTAACATTGGCCTATGTGTGTAAGGCCTTTATTTGCTTAGAAGTTACCCAGGGTTCCTTTGTGACTTAATGCAACAATTACCTGCCTTGCTCTTGGAGTGACTTTGTTGTTAGTAGTGAAAACAAATGCTCTAATTGAGCAGTCCTTAATGTGAGGTGTAATAATGTTATTTGTTAACATTTCATTTGTTGAAATTTTAAGTGTCTGCTATGTAAGAAGCAAGTACTGTATGAAGAAAATGACCGTGGTTTCCGAAAGCGAGGTTACAATAAATATACAGGATTTAAGTTATCAGTTGACATTCTGTAGCCTATTATCCATAATAATGAGTGTACTAGAAACGGAAATATTTTATTATTATTATATTATAATTATTATTATAATTAGGCATTGTTTAACGGCCATACGAACAACGTTCCTTTGCAGTAACAAGCAAGGTCTTTACAACTAAGTCAGATTATGATAGGAAGTAAAAATCTGTCTTCTAACACTTTTTAAGATTTGATGTTGCACCAGCTGGTCAAATTCAACAAAAGGTTTAGCATGTGTATTTTACTGCCATAGATATTACACAATCCCACCCTTCCTATCCTACTATATTACACTTTATCAGTCAGACCATAGAATATGCATAAATATTCAGTAATTGTGTAAAAAACTTAAAAATATAACATAGATTATTAATTACAGGTGTATGCAATATATTCAATAACATACTTTAGAGGCATTTTCCTGTAAAGTGAAAGCAAAAGCGTGTGTAATTTCATTTCATATTTGTTTAAATATTTGTAAATGTAATACCTTTTCATGAATATGAAGTTTATGCAGTAACTATATACAGAAGTAGGAACTACGTTATGGTCTGTGTTGTGTGCAAACACATTGATGTTCTCTGCCAAGAAGAGATGTGGAATGTAAAAGTTTGTACTCTGCTTAACAGCATACTGGCTTGACCTTCATATTACCTAGATGCACCATCCTGGATTTGCCTACTTCAAGGTTTAAAGTGTTTCAAATATGATACTGCATTGCCTATTCTGGAAATTAATGTCTAAGTGGGAACATTGGTTGTATGCAGCCACTGATGGCTATGTTTAACAGTTTAATCGTGTTTATATTTTCATTCTAGTGTGTTCGATGAATGTGTGCTTGTAACTGAAGAACCACGGGGTTTAATGATGCGTAAAACAGTTCAGGCTTCGAATGCTGTGTAGATGGGGTGTTTTTGGAAGTATGTCCGATGCATTTAGTTTGCATGCAGTTTTCTTATGAAAATACTCTTTATACTATATGTACATTACAGTATCATAAATATATTATTATATATATTATATGGCATTATCAGGCCAATGACCACTTCTGTCAACAACCTGTTTCACGGAACTTTTAATTTTCTGCACAATTAATGTGGTTGTACACAGATGGTTAATAGACATGGTTACACGGTGGAGAATGAGTTCTTAAGACACTCAGGATAAACTGATCCCAAAAAATGACAATGACAAATGCAACGAAATCCTCGAAAGAACATCTCTATCGTCACACCATTTCCTTTGAAGTAATAGTTACCGACACATTTGATGGTCCCATCCCATTGTCCACCTCAGAGGTCAGTGCCTATGCACATGGCCGTATCAGTGGTGCAATAAATCTGGAGCAAGAGGGCAGTTTGAGGCGGCTGTGGAGGAGAAAGGATATGTGTAGCATCCTTCCTCCACATGGCTGTTGATGAACACGAGGAAGTCGGTGTGGGTGCGCCAGGAGGAAGACAGAGCCATCTGCTTGAGCGCTCCTTTATAAGAGCAAAGAAAGGAAACTTAGCCTCGATGTTTGGAACCGGTTTGTGCAACAGGCTTCCTGTGCGTTGTGCGCTCAGATTCATTCTGAAGAGGACTTTCAGGCATTTAGGTTTGTTTGACAGTAAAGGAAGTAAAGGTGTCCTGTAAAATAGGCTTTCAGTGAGTGTGTTTAAATGCATTTAATAATCCAATCACAGCCAGATTTCTGCAGTTATCTGATCGTTGTATGCATCCAACACACTCCGATCTAAAAATCAGATTAAGAAAGAGAGATGGATTTTACTCCTGTAATCACATTTCTCATAGCATGTATACTAGTTACCTGATTGTAATCAGTTTTCTAATCGGGTTTCAAAGTGTAACCCACAGTTAAACTCAGATGCCATGTTCTCCTGGTCTAGAAACTGGGTTTTAATTTCTTCCCATTGACTGAGCCTTTTTTTCTTGCAGGATCTGGCAACATCTCGCAGAATTGAACGTGCCACAGAATTAAACTCAGTGAAACGGCTTTCATACTCTTTCTGGAGTTTCTGAAGAGCAATATTATACTCAAAATGATGAAGAATTTGATCATAAATTATGATTACAGAGTACATAATAATATAATAACAATAATGATTATAAATAATTATAATAAGTAGGAAAAAATTATGAGATTATTAAGTGCATGTAAACACATTCAGAGACAGCTGGATTTATCACAGTAATTGGATTACTCAAAGCAAGTATACCATTTACCAGATTATGATTTTTATAATTTTCCCATTCCACTCATGTGCAAGCCTAAGCCGACATGGTTGCCAGGACTTCCTATTCTAAAGCCTGGGTTTTATTCTAACCATTTTTTCACTGACTGTGACTTTTTCTTCTCACAAAATCTGGCAACACCGGAATTACATGTGGCACCGAATTAAAGGTAGCAAAATGGCTGTAGAACTCTTTGTGGAAACTCTGAAACCATTTATATACTTGAAAAAACAAAGAATCTAATATTTTGTAGTTATTCGATTATTAGGTGCATGTAAATACAGTCTAAGAGAGCTGGATTTTACACCAGTAATCAGATTTTTTTATACCATGTCTACTCATTTCAATTGGCCAATTTCAATCGGTTTTCTCAAGTCTGAGCATGTGCACAAGCCTAACATGGTTGCCACGTCCTAATCTTAAGACTGGAATTTATTTGGACTATTTTTCCATTGGCCATGATTTTCTTTCTCCTTGAGAAATCTGGCAACCCTCTGAACTAAAGGCAATGAAACGGCTGTCAAACTCTTGGTGGACACTCTAAACCAGTAATATACTCGCGAAAATGGCGTATTTTATTATTTAATATTAAAGTGTGACGTTTTTGTCACATCCTCCTGTGAGATTATTCATGTACACTCAGCGGTTTCCCATGATCTGATTACTCAAGTGCTTGTAAATCTATCTATCTATTACTAATTATTATCTAATTTTCTGTAGTTATTGGATTATTAAGCACATGTAAACAAAATGAGTGAATACTAGTAAAGCACTGGTTGTGTCATTTGTTTTATTAGTCGCAAAGAGCAGAGCTACAGAAATGGAGAATTACAAATGTAGTACTTAAAGGTTGTGACTTTTTCCTGCTCACACCGATTTATCCTGTTTTACAATCTCTGGTCTTCTGTCCTCTAGTCTAAGATCGCAACCTAATTTAATCCAAAACCTATAAACCCATTCATTTGCTTTAGTAACAGGATGCTGTAATTGGCAGTAAAGCACTTCAGTTCCGCTAGATTAAAGCACTTGATCATGATCAGTATAAAACTGCTGCAGATAGAAAAGAAAAAATACAGGAATATTTGGAATCTCATTCAGTACATGAGCAAATATGATTAAATCGCTCTTTGGGCATGAAAATGCACTGAAATATTAAACAAACACTGAACTGAATGTTCAGCTGCCATGAAAATGAGGGCTGTATCACAGGAAGTCCAGTGACACAGTGACATTGTGATTATCGGGTAGTGTTTAACTAATGATAGACCTAAAGCTAAGACTACAATTTGCTTTGAAGTAGCCTTTGGGTGGGTATGTCCGCCTCCAAGTTCTTTAGTGCCTGCTTATTTTGAAACGTTGTACTGGAGCTTGTATGGTAAAAAAGCAGGCCAATGTATGCTTTTGACTGCGATTTCTATTTTGCCCCCATCGTCCCAGTTACCGTCAGTTTTTGGGCGATGAAGCCTGCTTTTACCAGAAATCAGGAAATTCCATCCAAGCGTAGATTAAACAGGAAGTTAGAGATAAGTTAAGTAAAATCTGTTAAGTAGACCCATGGGTGCGACCTTTAAATAAACAACTAAATGCAGAAAGTGCTGGTTCAGTGATAGATGAGTTGGACTTTCACCCTCCGCCCATACGTTTCCATTGCGAGTGGTGAGAGTGAAGGAGCTAACGGCTCTAGGTGGAGAAATAACATGACAAACTGCTAGGATTAACTTTAAGGAGGATAGCAGCTTGGAGTGGCGAGTAAACATGCATAAATAGTGATTCAGTAGTGAAACCGGTGAACTTCCACAAATAGAAGCCTGGAAATGGCTCTCAGTCTGCCTTTGTACCTTCTGTTTACTGGAGGCGGATGTACGGTTGATCAAGGTTCTCTTGAACTACACAGCATGTTGTTATGAAACGACTATAACTAAGTGACACTAATGCTTATCTGTTGTCCATATGGCACAGTGGCGCTGTGCTATCCCAGTGGTTCCCAAAGTGGGGGTGTACTGGCAAGGTATGTTGTGAGGAGGGGCACAGAAAAGCAAATTGGATGTTTGGATCAGTAAGACGTGGCAGCCTCGTATGAATTCATTCGTTCAATCAGGGACACCGGAAAACTGCTACCTAGCCGGCGGCACAGGGTGCAAGGCAGGACAATACTAGGGTCCCAAATGCATCATTCGGCATGCACACTCGCATCGCACTAGGGGCACAATTATCCTACCACACATGCTTTTGAATTTCTGAAGAAACCAAAGTACAGGGAGTAAACCCAGACAGACACGGGTAGGCTTCAGACTGCTCCACCTGGGATTTAACCTGGTACCTTGTAATTGTGAGGTGACAGTGCTGCTTATGGAGCCACCGCGCCACTCGCTTTGTATGAACAACAATGTTTAATATAAATTCACACAATGTGGGTGTCTGGGCACCCGAGCAAGGGGGCACCGGACTAGCCCAACAATGTGCTGTCCCAGGATCCAGACCAGGCGATGCCTTCCCAGCTGCATCAGGGTTTACTTTAGTTCTGCACATGTAACAGGTAAACAATTAAAGCAAATCAGAGTGGACTGGTCCTTGAAGTTTGTTTATTTAGCAACTCAGAAATTAGCAAGAGCTGGTCTAAAAACATCACAATTTCTCAGAAGTACACAAAATACAACATATTTTTTATATCATTTTATATTCTCTGTTTATCATCCTTTTAATAATACTGTATATTTTTTATCTACTGTGTTTATTCCATTTAGCTTCTGTGTTTAATTTATTATTATAAATGTATTATTTAGGTAAAAATTCTTATATAGAAAATCTTGGCTGGCCAGAAAGTTTGGGTTTCTTTTTTAAATCTCTCAAGTTTCCTTCCTCATCACATGTAAAGAGTTTTTCCTTTCCACTGTTCAGGCTTAGTTTTTAAAGTCCTACATTTTAAAGTTGCCTCGAGACAACGCTCAGTTTTAAAAGTGCTATAGAAATCTTTTTAACTTGATTTTTATTTGTGTATCATTTCTTTACTGCTGCATATACAAAGTATGCATTTATGATAGACATATCTTTTCTGATATGATTTTATGAAGACTTTATTAATATATGGACAGCACTGATTTCATTACTGTAAGTTTAATAGGGTGTAATTTGCTACACAATCCATCTGTCAGCCCAGCAACACACAACGTCAAAAGGACGTTCAAACCATGTCCGTATCACGTCGGTCAATCCAGGGCCGCTCTTGCGCGTGTGCTGGACGTACAAAATAGGTTCACTGTCTGAACGTCTGACACGGATCCGGACATCTGTAGAAGTTTTTTTATTTAATCGTATTTACATTTTATTGTTTATTGTATTGGGCTTTACATATGTTTTAAAAAGACGTTAAAATTTTGAACATCAGTATAAGACGTCTCAATGGCGTTTTAAAAAGACGTCGCAAAAACTTTCGTTCTGGCTTCTTTGTGAACGTCTTTTGAACGTCTGACAAAGATGTTATATTGACGTCTTTGCTCATTGGGTGTAGTGTAGTAGTTGACACATTAGCCACTAGCCATTAGCCCATTATTTCAAACTGGTTTCTTGGACATGACATTAAGTTCACTGTACTTAAATGGCCTCCCCAGTCGCCAGATCAATCCAACAGAGCTTTGGGATTTAGCACGGGAGATTTACATCATTTATGTGCATCCGACAAATCTGCAGCTGCTCCAATTGTATTTCCAGCACCTTGTTAAATTTGTGACATGAAGCATTGAGGCAGTTGGGGTCCAGGCTGGTACATATTGTACCTAATAAAGTGGCCATTGAGTGTATTTTTTTTGCTTGTACCCACTAGAGTATAACCTCTTTCCATTAAGAAAATGAACAAAATATTTGCATTAGAGGTACAAGTCCGAATGCTTTGAACAATATTACTAGTGCTTTTTCTTGTGCTTTTTATATTTTATTTATTTGTATTTTTTTGGCGAACAAGCTTTCTCCGTGATTGCATCTTATCTTGTTTACTTCCACAGCTGATGGGCATGGTGACAGGCATGCACTCTCATGCTAGTGTGTTATTTAGAGCTAAGCTTTTTAAACCCAGCTGATAACCAGTTTCCTGTTAGGAAAGAAAATCAAGATGTGGTTTGTGAGCAAAAGATTTTTTGTTTTTATAGCATTTATTTTACAGTTTGGCAGGCTGTTGAAGTAGGCGTTGCAGATCTGCATAACTAGATTTGTTGTTTGGCTATCTATTTTTAAGAATAGGGTTGTTTTTTGAATGCTCCAAAAAGCTTTAATGAAAAATGCAGACTTGCCAGAATGCAAATCAGAAAAATTGTAAATAATGGTCGATAACCTCCCTAGTTGCCTGACCTAAACCCAGCCATGAATTTATGGGGGCAATGAAGACAAAGAAAGCCAAGCATTCAGTAATGATGCTCTTGTGAAATCATGCTGGGTGTCATACTGGTACTGTGAATGAAACTGCAGCTTTAACACAAAAGGCCCAGTTGAGTATTGAATGCAGAAAGAAAAACAGAATAGACGGTTTTGGGGCCTGCTGCTGAGAGTAAACGGCGTGGGACATGGCGTGATACATGGCCGAGCAACCAAAACAGAGAAAACAGGTGCTAGGCTTCTGAAAGAAAGTAGAATGAAACATGGCCAGTGTTGAGTAGATAGCAGACTTGAATGAGCTGGAACTGGAGGTGGCTCCAGTGGGTCGCATGAGTCCAGGGAGAAGAGGCATTTAGCACAGCAAGGCATAGTTGCAAAATTGGGAGAGAAATTACGGAAGGAAAGTGAAGGAAACAAAAGGAAGGGAAGAAGAAACAGAGGGAGAAGTGGTGGTACACAGTCAGAAAAGGATGTATAAATGCTTGACTGGCGAAACATCTGGTGACCGGACAGGCCGAGAAAGTGCTGCATAAATGCAATCTGGTGGAGATGCTCATTGGAAACCCTTGCTCTGTGTGGATGAGCATTATTATGCTGCGAAATGCAAGCTGCAAGCCCTGCCATGAAAGGCAACATGTGAGTACAGGATGTCCTGCACATATCGCTGAGTTGTTAGTGTCCCACATATCACTACTAGGGATGACAGATTGTCAAAATAAAATGTATTTATATATTTATAAAATGTATTTACAATGGAAGCATTGTCTTAAAGCAACTTTACAATATTATATTATCTTAAAAGGCCAGTGAGCAAGTCTGGGGTGACAGTAGCAAGAAAAAACTCCCTGAATGTAGAAGGAAAAAACCCTGAGGGGACCAAGAATCAAAAAGGGACCCAACCTCCTTTGGTGGCCTAGATTTTAACAGAAATATTTAAGTTTGTATTAATAGTAAAATTAAACAAGTAATAACATTTAAATAAATAATGTCAAATAATTGAGCTATTGAGTCCTCAGTGGGAAGTCCTTGGAGGCACATCGTCTCCTGATAACTGAATGATGGAGAGAGTTACTGCACTCTGGTGTGGCCAGGGCATGGTGGGACTGGTTTCTGCTTTGGATTGTTGTACATCACAACAGCTGTTGGGGCAGCGTGTCACTCGATAACAAAGGCAGGACAACAAATGCCTTTACATACCTGTGGTCATTTATATATCTGCATGAGATACAACTGCATGCCGAGTTCTGCAGAAACCCAACACTTCTGTCTGACATATACTGTACATGAACATGCATTCTTCTGGACCTTCAATTGAAAGGCAAACTTGATCAATTCCCAATGAGTGCTTGAAGGATGGACTGTGTTTTTAAGTAGGCATTCAAATCGTATTATTGAGCAGCCTGTAATTTTTGAAAATGAAAAAGAAAAAAAAGAACTTCTGGCTTCTTGAAGGCCAGGCACATATTTTTTTTTTGTTATGATTTGTGGTAGGACCCAAGAATACGGGGACCGAGAAATCCAGCGGCGTATAATAATAATGGGGAAATAATATAGAAACAAAACTAATAGGGGGAAAAGGCGGAGCAAAAGCTCCCGAACATAAAGAAAGCAAGGTGAAAAAAGGCGCGTCGTTGTTGCCTCCTGGAGTGGAAGCAACGTGCGAACAGATCGCAATAGACGGCGTACCGCATAAAGCCGGATGTACAATGAGCACAATAAAGCGCTGATTTGGGACGTCTCCCTAATCGCGAGGCAAAGAGGGACTCTGAGACGGCAGAGGGCGAGCATGAGCACGGGCATGCATGTAGCACGAGTAAGTCGAGCCGGGGGCGCGTCTCAATCAGAGCACGCAGCCGGTTGGAGTGAGACTCATTAGGTGTGGAGGACGAAAAGAGCGTAAGCTCAGGCGTGCGAGGAGCGCACGAGTACAGACAGGGAAGCCCTCAATGTGTCCCTAATAAAAAATAAAAGTACCTCGGTGGTTTCCCCCGTATGCATTCGTCAGCACTATAAGCCCCAGGACGTAACCAGCTGACCATAACGACGATCGCAACGGTGTCGGCATGTGCGCATGCGCACAGATGGAATGAGTGTGACGACCTTAAATAATGGGGAAAGCAGAGGTTCGTAATCAGGTCCTAAATTAAGCACCTCTGTAATGGCTATCGACAGGGACGGCAGAACGCTCTGGGGCGAGAGGTAGGGACCCTAACATTTTTAAACAAATATTTCGATTCAATTCAATTCAATTTGATTTATATAGCGCTTTTTACAACGTAACATTGTCTCAAAGCAGCTTTACAGTAATACATTATCGAAAAGGTCAATCCCAATATTTGTGCTGAATAAACCCGTAGTGTTGTTTTGTTTCTTCCTGTTGCTCCCCAAACCTTTTTATTTGGCTTCTTGAACTCCAATTCCCACTGTGCCCCACTCTGCCCTCAGCCAATCCACTCTCCTTCTTATTGACCACTCGCCACTTTGTAATTATCTCTACATTTCTGTGTGTTTACGTGTAACGTTTCCTTTTGTTGCAAGGCTTCACATATGGCTCTCTTTTTATTCTAAGCACTGTTCACCCGGCAAATTTAGTCTATTTTGACCCCTTCCTGTTTGTTGGATTTTCTTTCTGCTTTCTCCTGGTATCTCATCTGCCTGATTGCCTGCTCTGTGTTTTTGAACATGACCTCAATTCTCTGCCTGCCCTCTGCCTGCTCTGATTCCAGCGTTTGCAATAAAAGGCTTTTGAATTGACTTTGAGCTTTTGACTCCATTCTTGGCTGATGACAGTACCTTCACTGCTATGGCGGAGGCTGGCTCCAGTAGTTAATTATCTGGTAAGGGTAAGACAACTGTTGGGTGAACAGCCAAGACATCCTAAATCCCCTTCTGACCCTGTGAGTTCCATGCCACACAACTGGACCACCCATTACATCTGCAGAGATGGTATTGGCACCTCCTCACCCTTGTCTGTGATCTCCAGTTCCCATTCCTCCTCAGCCAATCTACTCCCCAATCTAATCCACTCTCCCAACCTCCTGTTTATTGATCCCACGCCTGTTTGTAGTTAGCTGTTCGTTCGTGTGAGTATTTAAGTGTCTTGCTCCCATTTAGTTGTGATGCATCACTTTGAGTCTGTTGTGATTCTGATCACTGTTTATAGTCTCTGTCAGCTGTGTTAGTCTCTGTGTTGACTTCTGCCTGCTTCTGGAAAGTTACTTCTGCGTTTTCTTGTTATCAGGCAATCTGCCTGATTGCCTGTTCTTTGTTAGTTGAGCTCTGCCTGAACTTGTTCTCAATTCTGTACCAATTCCCTGCCTGCTCTGATGCCCATGCTTGCAATAAGTAATGTTGGATTACTGCCAACTCTGCGTGCAATAATATCTGCAGCAGATATGTGCCACAAGAGGGTACTTATTGTGCTGTCTATAAAAAGGGTCTTGGAGGCTACTTTTGGGTAGTGTAGCTCCTTGTGAGTGATTTTTGACTGCTAGGCGTTCCTATATAATGCACTCAAATAGATTTTGTCCAGTTGACAGACTTTGAGATGGTGCATCATTGGACTGAGAAAAGCAGGGTCATCAGTTGATGAGCTGCTTGCCATCTAGGTTAGTTCCATGAGGGCACACAATGAAGAGGCTCCTAAAGGTCCTGATAGACAACCAGTAGAAAGCATCATAGAGCTCTACATACCGCTGTCTCTGTCTGAACCATTTCCACTTGGTTATCAAAAGGAAATTTGTCCTGCCATTGTCAACCAGTCACCATTGCTTTTGTTTGCAGTGGTGTCGTGAAAAATCCAGGTTCTGTTTGGGATCTGATGGACATGTTTGACTATGGGGGCCTCTTGGTGAGCTCTTTAATCCTGTCTTTGCTGTGGAGTGACACACTGTCCCAACTGCTGGTGTGATGATCTGGGGAGTAATTGCATATGACAGTCAGCCGCCCCCTAGTAGTGATACCAGGGGTACTAACCACTCAACGATATGTGCAGGACATTCTGCTGCCACGTGTTGTCTCTCAGGGCAGGGCTTCCAGCTGGCATGTTTCAGCAGCATAATGCCTGCCCAAATGCAGCAAGGAATGTCTATGCCAGATTGCGACCCTTCCTTGACTTGCACAGTCCCAGAATTTCTCGTCATTCGATTAGCTGGGACTTTAATTCATATTATTGTTTAAATAAAACACTAAGTGCAAAGTTTCTACTTTTACGTGACTACAGTAGCCTTTCGTCAACGCCCGGTTCTGTACACCAGAACATAACGCAGATGAGAGATGCTGAGCTATTGAGAGCATTAAAAAAACCTTTACAGTAATTCTGACTGGGACTTTATAGCATGCCATCACTGCCATCTTCTCTTAAAGGTGATTAGTTAACCCTGTTGCTTTTGTAGGTGCTTTAAATATTCTGGGTGACATCTAAAGTTACATCTGCTCGGGGAAATACTAGTTTCCTCAGTTATATATTCTTTAAATGGGTTTTTTTTTCCGGAAACACCAAGGAATGGATGCTGCACCGTAATTCACTGATGTCTTATCCATTAAAACAAGAGGTAAAGAAATAGAGGGAGTGGATTTAGTGACGTGAACTCTGCGAGCCCTGGAGCTCTGCAAGATTTTTGCTTATTTGTCCTGCACCATGATGTGAGCAAGCATGGAGTCATGGTCCATGTGAACTATATTACCATGCTTACTGTTTATTAAAGAAGGAAGGATATACATAAACATTATAAAGCTACAGGCAGAGTATGAGACAGCTATGATGTCATTGATTTTATCAATCTGTGTGAAGTAAGCGGTCTGTTGGATGCATTAGCAGTCCTGCAAACGCCTTGCTGAACCTAACATAAAAATAGCAATAACCATATTTCATATGTCATAGATCTTACCTTTAAACTTGCCACAGAGCTACATGAAGGCACGTGTGTTTGTGTTTGTGTGTGTGTGTGTGTGTGTGTGGCGATTGAAAAAAAAAGTGAAGGAAAGAAAGTTATGGGGTAATTTCTGAGATCAGCAAGTACAAAATGAGAAGCTTATGTATATACAAAAAGAAGCTGCTTGTATCACGGGGACACAGTTGGGGCACGAAAAGTCTTACATGGATTAGAAATGTGTACAGGATCAGCTATGCCACAGATCAGTTCCCATGATGGGCTGAATATTGCAAAATCATGTGATAGAGATTGCCCGGTGACCAAAATCGGCAGTTTTTTGTGTAATCGGCCATAATCGGGGATCGGATCAGTCTAATATAAGTGATTTACTTTAACATTTAACTTGCTCTGTGCACAATTCTTGGAATAAAAAACAGAAGGTCATTTAAAAAAATATATTCACTGAATTAACATTTTGTTATCAGGACATGTAATGACTAGGGCTGTACCGATCTGATATTCTGTATCGGAATCGGCCCGATATGTGGCCACTGTCACTGGATCGGAGATGGGATGGGTAAAAAAAAGTTGAATTCGATATCTCTCCTATCACGTACATGCTTTACTACAATTTGGACTATACACCGTAAACATAGATGTGTCACATGAACAATAGCTGGAACTCGAGTAAAAACTGTTAGTTAGCAGCGTGGTCATCATGTCAGCTGTGTAGATATGTTAAGCTCAAGGATGATAAAAGTAAAACAGCCGACTGCAACGTACCCAACGCCAGTGTTTCAAGAGGAGGCAGCAGCGTATCGGTCTGATATCGGTATCACCAGATATGAAAGTTTCAAGTATCAATATCGAGCATAAAAAATGGTATCGAACCAGCCCTAGTAATGACCTACACTGCTCAAACAAAGAAGAGGATATTGTATTGTTTTTTATAAGCAGTATATCTAGGGATATGAAACATTTGGTCATATTGTACAGCCCTAGTTGCTAGAATTAAGAATTGGAGTCCTTGCACTGGGTTTTTTTTTTTTTGTGACCTCGTTTGTGGATAAATGAGGATGGGTGTGTGAAGTTGATCTTCTGGGTGGAGAAGCAGCACAGCAGCAGTGTTTCTTCCTGAGCTGTTGCCTGCCATCCCATTTTCTCACCTCGGTCGATTTTGACTTACTGAATCGGAATGCCTGTTCAAGGCCAACCTATCCCAAAACGAAGGAGAAAAAAAGGCCTTTGTGTGAGTGTATTTAGGAAGCCCAATCCCAAGCAAATGACGGCCTGAATCCACACACCCCACTTTCAACAACTTAGGGTCAGAACGTGGCTTGTTTTCTTTGGACAGAAGACTGTACTTACAGAAAAAAGGAAACTACAGCACAGGCTAAAGAGATTTCTTGCCTGTATACCACTGAGGTATCCACCCTGCAGACAATGCTGGCCAGTTCAAATAAAGAACCTCTGGCTCGTGTATGCCGTTTGAGCTCAAGCCAAGTGGATTTTAATTCACTGTTCCAACTTTCCAGCCAAAATGAATACAGGATTTCACTTTCTGACGACTAGACAAACCTAGTAAGTCTTTTGGGGCAGATGTAGATGTTTGTATTGCTAGATGTTGCTGTACGTGAAGTGCTGAGGCGAAAAGTAGGAGTGAAAGTGTGAAAGGTATGAAGAAGTTCCCATGAATTGCTTAGCACTCCTGTTCATGGTGGAATACACTCCAACACTCTCGATCGTATGACTCAGCGGCAGCGCATTTGTTACATGTTCTCCTTGAGAATCCATCATACATTTTTGGTGGATTATGTGGAGTTGTAACCGGTTCAATGCATAATTCAATTAATATACACATTCGTTATATGAAATGGATTTCGTGGGACTTGAACCATGAATGCATCAGTGAGTAAATCTCACTGTAATTAATGTGAGCCGTGTTGGGTAGTTCTTTAAAAAGGTAATGCATTACTGATTACTAATTACTTAACTACAATTGAAATGGCGATTAACTTATTTATTACATCCTGGAAAATGCAATCTCAAACCTCCTTATGTTTAAGCTACATTCTAGAACCCATACAAATATACTGGAATGTATATTCCTACAAACAAATCTGGAAAGCACAGAGCTGATATATGGTTACATTTCCTACCCATGGTTTTTTTCAGGAACAAAACGTAGAAGTACTTGCACCATTCGTAACGACACAAACTTACTTCCTCGCTTATTTTCTCAGCTATTTTCCCTGAACATGTTCATATTTATTTATGCAATAGACAAATTAGTGAAGCACTTTTTCCCAGTTTTAGGATACACTTGATGATTCCGGTTCTCATATAGTCTGTTAGCTTATATTATGTTTCTGTTAAAATAATTAACTTGTAACTGAATGATTTTTGTTATAGTGCCATTTTTCGTTATTGTGATCACACTGGAATTCCCCCCCTACTCTCTTCAGCATTAGATGTGATTTAGAGCTGTGTTGGCTGTGGAAAGTAATTTGTCCAGGAAATCAAGCTGAATTCAAGCTGTTCCACTACTACTAGTAGATTAGATTAGACATACATTATCAGTGTACTTATGTTTGCTTATGTAAGTAATATTCACTCTTTCATTTTGTCATCCACTTAATCTGTGAAAGGGTCAGAGGAGGGCCGGTGTCTAGCCAGCAGCCCAGTCCATCATAGGATACATACACACACACACACACACACACACACTAGGTCCACTGTCATGTAATCAATTAAATCAATTCGGAAACATGCCGTGCAGACTATACACTGGAAGGACTTTCCTGGGTTCCTGGGAACCTACTCGCTTTGAGGCAACAGTGAAACCCATGAGCTACCGTGTGGTTATACTGAATTATTAAACTGTTTCATATTTTTGTTTGGGAAGGGTCATTGTTCTTTAAAGAAAAAGAGGTGAGAGACTGTTGTTGTTGGAGCAGGTGTAGAATGTGTGTCAAATAGTTTGTATTACATGATGCACTTCCAGTACTGTCCACTATTTTGACATAGCATTTAGTACATGCAATACTGGACAACAAGACAACAAGAAATTGTGGGATAATGATAGACAATGTCAAGCTGAACACAAAGACATGCAGGAATTTGGAAAAAAACATTACAGCAAGTTAAAGCTTTCCGGCGTAACTTATAAAAAAGACACACTTTTGGCAGTCATCAACATAAACCAAAACAAGAACAATCGATTACTACAGGAAGTTTGCCAATGTTTTTTGTAGATTCCTAAAGATTTAAAGATGAATATTTTTTGTACATGGTGACAGCAAAACACATCATTTAAAGCTTGCACCAAGTACTTCTGATTTCACTTTTGTCAATTCTTAGAAACTGGTCAGGTAATTTAATTCTGGCTGTGTTATTAGATGAAGTTAACCACATGTAGGGAGTCTTAGGAAAACTGAAAGAATGCTGCATAGAAATTAAATGTAAAACACTTGTGAAGTAAATAGCGTAAGTCTTTTAACCCTTATTTTATGCAATGCCAATGATTCAAGGATTCAAAATTGGCTTGGCATTGCCAAAGCTCAGCTGCAGAACAATCCAAATATACGTATCAATTTATAACGATGTATAACAGTCAATTAGGTTAAAAGAAATTAATATTTTATCTAGCAAATTAAAATTTGAAATATATTTTTTAAATAGTAAAAATTTTTTTATGTCATTTCCTACATCCACAAAAGATTATTATTATTATTATTATTATTATTATTATTATTATTATTATTATAAGTATTATAGGCCACAGTCCAAATATACATTAGTAAAGGCTGTTTCAGAATCAGCTGAATCCTTCTTTATCTTAAGCTGGACATCTTGAACAACAAACAAGTTTTTTTCTCACACTGCTTTTCAAAGGATGTGATATCATCAGGACAAATTATGCTCCTCTGTTTCTTCTATCATTCCCACTTCACTGCTTGACTGGTAGCTTGGAGTTCAAATATTTTCACATGTTTGATGAGATACAGAAAAGACTTCTTGCAGACTACATCAGTGTGGCCCAGTGGGAGTTCACCTCAATTCTTGAGTGCTGTTTGAGGTGTTCTTGGTTTAGTCATTCTAGACAACTCAGAATCTTTGAATATGTCACAGCTTTTAGATGCACAGTATGCTGTAAATATTGTTCAAATGCCAAGATAGTCTTTTGATTTCATCATGTCCTGCACAGATTCAAGGCACCAGTGCCAGAGGCAGAAAAATCACCCCACAAGGCAACCCCAGAACATCATTGATGCCCCTCTGTGTTTCATAGTAGGAATGTTCTTTTATTTGTATGCTGTTTTGTTTTCACTCAGCATGAGTTTGGGGTGCTTCATCAAAAAGCTGTCATTTTGTTTATTCTTTTCAAACAGCACATTCGTATTCCTGGCAAACTCAAATCATAAAAATGAAAAGTTACTCAAAGCGTACAGACTCTTACACAATCAAAATGTAATGTTAATGATAAATATTTTGTTCCTTTATTTATCCTTACCTGAGCTGAGCTTCTGAAAAAAAAATGTTTTTCTGACACATTTTTAAATTGAAGAGCCAAAACAAATACACAAGCAAATTGTTTTTGTTTGTTTTCTAAAAGAAATCATTATAAAATTCAAGGTGGGGTGTGACTATCCCAGAAGCATGTACATTTCAATGTAAACATGCCATGGACAGGATGTCAGTCAATCACAGCACCAGACGATGATGCTTTGGTCTTGTTTCCTCTTTCTCTGTCAAAAACACAGAGTGTATTTTAATATCATTTAAACCTCTCAAGTCATGTCTTAAATGAATACCTAACCATTTGCCATTATCTTTTTGTGTCTCAAGTGTGATCACTGAAGTTTGTTGGTTGCTGAAGTCTCATGTGGTCGCTCTTGGCTGTGAACCTTCAGGTCCTCCTCTTTCTAGCTATGCTGTTATTGTCAGTGCTGCCGCAGTCTCATGATACACTTAGTGTCAGTGGTTCAGATGTGTTCTGTTATTAGACTTTGGGATCTTAACCATAACTAAATGCATATTTTCTTTCTCTCCAAACTCGTGTTCCATACCAGTTTCAGTCCAGTTCTTCTGCTGCGTTCCACCCAGGCTGTTCTTCCATCACTCTATACCTCCTCTGTTTGACTGAATGAAATTCCACCTTAACTTTCCTACACCAGTGGCTCTGTGCACCAGACTAAATAATGCCTATATGCATATTGTGTTATTCTATTCGTTATTTGAATGTAATGAAATTATTTTTCTTATTAATGAATATATCTTAAATAGGTTGTATTTGCTCATATTTATTTAAATAATATTTATTTATATTTTTGTTTTTTTAATGCTTACATATATTATCTAAGCCACCCAAGAAGGTCGGGTTCTTTTTTGATTTTTGGTAGTCCCAAGGTTTCTACCTCATAACATTCAGGCATTTTTCCTCGTCACTGTCACTCTCAGGTTGTTCAGTTTGAGTTTGACCTTAGATATTAGAGAAAATATAACATTGTAAATCTGCTTTGAGACAATGTTCCATTGTAAAAAGCACTATAAAAATGAATCTGACTGTGATTATATAGGTGTTCCTTGACCAAGAAGTTTAATATATACTGTATATATCATAGCATAGCCTACTTTAAATATTCTTAAAACACGTACATTTGTGTTAAATTATGTATTAAGCAAAAGCAAAACAAAATGATTGCTTTGCAGTGCAATGTTGTTTAGCGCCTCTGCCTAGTATTAAAAAATTAGATTTCGGCTTATTGTGTATTATTGGATGCCAGTATTTAAGGTGGAAAAATAGTAAAATAAACCATCGCAAAACAGAAAGAACCTGTACATACATTAAAAGACATGCTTTCACTGTCTTGATGTAGTATGATTGTAGCGCCGAGTGGTATACGGAGCAGACCCAAATGCGGCGTGCGGGAAGCAGGCGTTTATTATCACAGACGGCAGGCAAAACTCAAAAACCAGAAACCAGTCCAGGGTCAAAACACAGACGAAGCGTAAGGACTAAACAGGGTGAGAGCGAAGGCGGAGTCGGAAAAACAGGCAAAAGTCGGCAACGGTAGGAAATAGCATACAAAC
>JAUZST010090084.1:0-19566 GCA_034779995.1 Parotocinclus haroldoi
CACACACACACACACACACACACACACACACACACACACACACACACACACACACACACACACACACACACAAGCGAAAGCTTAGTATAAACTCCAAACAAGCAATCAAAAAATGAGTTAGAGTGAGTGCTAGGAAGCCAGTGTTTTAAGTCTTATTTAAAAAAAAAAACAGCTTAATCATCAATTTATTTAAAAAGATATAGAATTACAAGTGGTACAGTTGGACAAGTGATTAGCGCTATCACCTCACAGCTTCATCTGCAGTTAACCTGTGTAGAGTTTTCATGTTCTTCCCATGCCCATGTGAGATTTCTTTGGAAACTTCAGCTTCCTCCCTATTGCAAAGTCAAACTAAAACGCCCCTTTATGAGTGAGTGAGTGTGTGTGTGTGTGCGCACAGTGTGATGGATTAACACAACGTATTGCATGAATTCTTGCGTTATACTTCCAGTTAGACCCTTTGTTTCTACATTACTACACTGTAATTTTTACAGAATTTGTGTTGATTTTAAGCATTTTGTATTAGTGTATCAATGGGGAAAATGTTGTAGATATACAAATATTTATTTAAAAGCAAATCAGTTCATGAGTAAACAAATCTAAAAAACCAGATCAGTATAAGCAAAAGTCATTGGGACTTGGGTACATCTATTTACAGTCTAGAGAACTATGATTAGTGATTTTGATGGAAGAGATCAAACTCAAAAGACATTGCTCACAGGGCAAAAAGCAAAGCCATTCACCTAGGCACAGAAGGAAGAACTGGCACAATGGCAGCAGGTGTGCTGGACTTATGAGGAAAAATTTTAGATGTTTTCTTTAACAGAAAGCAGTTTGTCCATGAACCATGGTGGAGATTTATGGACTTTTGGATTTGTTCAATATTAATTGCTGAAAAGTACAGGCAGATGCAAAAAGTTTAATCAAAGAGGTAGCTGATTGGTAATAAAATTCCTTCTCCAATATGACAGTGCATTATGAAGCACATGGCATCACATAAAGCACTACCTCCTGCAAGAAAGAGGATGATAATAATAAAGGAGTTTTACATCTGATGGCATGTCCCCCACAGGGCCTTGATGAGTCATTGTGGGATAACATGATGAGACAGAAGCAAGTGAGGCAACAAAAGTATTCAAAACTGTGACAGGTTCTTTAAGATGCCTGGGAAAACTAGCTAATTTAATTATTGTAAAGCTAAAATATTGTGTTCCTCACTGATGCACTAATCCAGAATATTTCAAATGCACAAATGCTTTTAAACTGTTCAATGCCTAAAACTCAATGAATAGATGAATAAGTGCAATTGAACACTAGAGTTCAAATCCCACCTTTGCCAAGCTCCACTGGGTTACTTTGGGGTCCTTGAGCAAGGTCCATTACCCACAAGTGCTTGGATTGTATCAACTGTAAGTCACTCTGTATAAGGGCATCTGCTAAATAACATAAATGTAAGTACACCAAGTCTCCTTTAACGTTGTTCTTTTTGATCTACTTTAAGACCTTTTCTGCAAATCTGATGTCACTGATCACACATGCATGCACGTACTGGCACACATACATGCTTACATACACAGAACATCAGAAACATTTAGTATTGGATTGGGAAAATATCAGGTATCATCCCACACTATGAGCTTTAATTGAAACAAATTAAAATGGGAATGGAACATCTCTAAAACACAAATGTCTGTTCCAGGTCTGTCCCACCATTTCTCTCATTGCTTGGATGACATTTGTACTACTAAGCCTATCCTTTTATGCTGAAAGTCTAGCACTGCCAGCCATCCTTAGAGAAATCAAACTCTGGAATGTCTGAGACAAAGCCAATGCAGCGCACTTGTGCATGATAAACTGTTACATGATTTTAAGAAAATGTGCAATCACTTCTCAATATTTTACATTAACATTACATTATGTGAGTTCGTTTTATCACTGGCAATTGCATTATTTGCATTTGCAGATTGGAACTATTACTTTTTCTGAAGAGAAAGTATAACTAAATGATGGGGAATGGAGAAAAGGGAGAAACTAAAGAACCCAGACACACATTCAATTATGCTGCAATGCAGATACTCTGCTTACAAAAAATAGGGCACATTTTGAAATAAAGTATAATGATATATCCCCTAATTCAATAATGATTAAAAATCATTATTTCGTTATCGTTATCAAAACAAATACCTGCTATATGACAGGTGAACCTTTGACACACTCTATTTTAAACAAAAATATTAATTCAAACACAATATAAAACATTTAGCACAGCACATTACTGTATAATAAAGTCATTCTTATCTTTGTATCTTTTATAAAATTTTAGACAATTAAATTGAACAGTACCAAGTTTTTTGCTTTCCAGACTGTGATTCTCTTTGCAGTCAGCAGGTGTCACACAGGTTCACTCATACAGTGGAACCTTGGTTATCGTTTGCACTAGTTATGGTATAATTCGGCTATAATGAAATTTTCCATCAAAATTCTGTCCCAGTTACATTCATCTGCCACGGTTTTGGTGGCGTGCCCATACAGATTGCCACTAATTGCAAAAATAAAGCAGCCACCCACGCGCTTGTCACTTACCAAACTGTAACGGCCAGTAATATGTGTACTGTCTCTTTAAGAGGCCATCAACTGGAGTGTGCAGGCACATTGTTCCATTCAGTAGTAGCAGAGATCCTTGTGCTAAACTAGAGAAGACAGGATTATGCTGGGTCTTATTGAACTCATTTACTTTATTTACCTTTTTTATTTCTGCGAGTAACATCTCTGAGATTTGGGTCTTAAGGTCATGTGCGAACATCTAAGGTTGTA
Organism: Parotocinclus haroldoi; assembly: GCA_034779995.1. Taxonomy (NCBI): domain Eukaryota; kingdom Metazoa; phylum Chordata; class Actinopteri; order Siluriformes; family Loricariidae; genus Parotocinclus; species Parotocinclus haroldoi. The sequence continues at coordinate 2,815 of JAUZST010090084.1, forward strand.
GTAAATAAACTCCAAGTATTACAACATGCGCTCATCGTTCACTCAGGCTTTCTTTTTCATTGAGTGAGCATCAACCCGTGTGTTCTTGCGAAACATTTTCATTGTTTTCTCAGTGTTTTTGCATTTGTTTATTGTGTGTGATTGCTACATACAAATGATTAATTACTGTGTAACTGTGTTTGTATTTATTTCTCTGTCTTCTGTATGTACAACTATAGTTATTCTCTATAACTAATTATTCTCTATCTTACTGCTTATGGGAAATATTACTGCAGCTATCATTCATCTCGGTTATCGTCAGGCACTTTCAAAAGATGAAAACTTAAGATTGCACTGTAATAGTTTTCTGTCATTGAAAAATGATTAGATGTATACAAGACAAATGTATATTTCAAATTACAATTTTTAAGACCCTTGTTTATATACATATAACCCAACCCCAGTTTCCAAAAAATTAGAAAACAGAATAATGTTTTTTGCAAATATTCACTCATTTTGAATTTGATGCCTGCACCGTGTTCCAAAAAAGTCGGGATGGGGCAGCAAAAAAAAACCTTTTTAGAACATTCCACAAGTAAATTGTAAAGGTTCATTGGAAAGAGTATCATGATTGAGTATAAAGGGTGCATCTCAAAAACTGCGTGAGCAAATAGTCATGATCTACAGACCATAATAACATCAAAAGATTCAAAGAATCTGGAGAAATCTTTTCAAGTAAGCAGGAAGCCCAAAAACCAACATAGAGTTGTGCCCTACGATAGTCTTTCTCAAGACCATGACCAGAATTAATTCTACGGACATTCTAAGTGTTTTTTTTTTTATTATGAACAATTCAAGCGCTCAATGCCTGCCAAATAATATAAATAATAAGCATTTAAAAAAGGTTCTATAGCAATGGTTTTACATCAAACAATCATCATCGCACATGCAGGAATATGTCATACTGCATATGATAAAATACAGGAAATAAATAATAATATAGCATTCAGAATAATTAACATTTGGCAGTATTGTCAATGTTGATTTATTTACAACTCAGTGTTTGTTGAGTTTAGAGTTCAGGGAGTCCGTTTGTCTGGATCTTGATGCATCTTTAATATTTGCCTGAGGTCAAGAGATTGAATATATGGTGACCAGGGTGTGAGGGTTTGATTATAATCTTAGTTCTGCTAAAACACTGAGAATTGAAGATTTTTTCCAGTAATGGCAGGGGGCAGCAAATGATTTTCTGGGCAGAGTTGCTAACCTTTTGCAGTGATTTCTTACTTTCTTGCTGAGCATCCAGTACACTACACATCCAGTAAACTACACTACACTATGACGTAGTATGCTGTGGTAAAAGACTACCAACAGTTCCTTCCTTAACTGTTCCTTCTTTATACCCTCAGAAATTTTTATGACCACTCTTGTGTTGACTGATCACGAGATCCTCTGTGTTGTGGTTTTTGTTAAAGGAATTTGTAATTGGAAACCCTCTTTCGAAGCCTCCTTTGACATAAAGTCTGACTAGTCATACTGTAATAGATGGCAATCACTTTTGTTTAACCGGTGTTGAGAACTAGATTGTTCAGTAAACACCCTTCTGTCAGTTTCTGTGCCTCATCTGTGTATGCAGACTCCCCTCTGCATATGAGACCAATCACTGTAGTGTAATCAGCCCATTTAATGATGCTGTTATTTTGGTGGGTGGGAGTAAAGTCATATGTCTAGAAAGCCGAAGTTGGCTCATCACACAGCCCTATGGAGAGACTCTGCTGAGCACTGTCCAAAATGGACAATATAAGATTATTGTCTGGCCTGATAAGTCTTCATATCTGCTACTAAATTTAGATGGTGGGTTTGGAATATGGAGTAAACAACATAAAAAGGTGGATTCATCCTCCCTTGTGTTATTTTTTTAGGCTGCTGCTGGTGGTGTAATGGTGTAGGGGATGTTTAGATAGAGCATTACATATGTGCAGTGGACAAATCTGCAGCAAGTGTGATGCTATCAAGATGCACCAAAAACGTCTGAATAATGTTTCCAGCTTCTTATTTAATGTATGTGATGAAGAGTTTCTGAAGGTAAAAGTGGGCTCAACTTGGAAGTAGCAAGGTGTACCTCAAAGTTCCAGGTTGAGTATATAGTGCATTTGGTGGGTACTATGGTTAACAAGTACAACAAACAAATGTATGTTCCTTCTTTATCTGCATTTTATCTGCAGTTACTTCCAGCTGGCCTGCATTAGGGGCAATTCACACTGGGGTCTTCTAAGAAAGGCATGGTTTCCTGTGTCAACCCCTAGTTACAAACTGCTTCCCTTGGCCTCACTGGGCATACATCTGTCTACTTAACATCATTAATGGGATGCCTAATGCAAAACATAAGCCATAGCTAGTGGATGGTTTGTATTCCTGCAAGTGGATATTTTTGTTTGTTAGGTAGGCATTTAACCCAGTGACTCTCAGCCCAGTCTGCAATCCATTCTTAATGATGTTAAGAGCAAGCAGCCATTTATGTAACAATACCATGCCAATAAATTAATCTCTATAAAAACCCCATAAAATTGCTGAGATTATTTTTACTTACATGAACTAAAAGCACTCCTAAGTATTTACACTGAACGATTCCATCCACCCACAGAAGCCTGATCTAGTTCTATAGGGACCTTTACCATCTACGTCACCCTGTGTTCTAGCACACACATGGCATCTGCCCAAAAGTGGCATTTTAAGCACTGCTCTGAATGAAGTCATTGTGTGCTACAAGGGAACCTGGTCTCTGTGAAGTGTCACAAGAGCAGAGCTAGTGTTGTATCTGAAGCAAAAATGGTTTCCAGATTCATACAGATGTCAGCCGGAGAGGCTGCAGTCATTAGTAAACACATGCTCCACTTATGAGTCTCAAATATTAATAAAAATTATACACAGGCAATTTGTCAACACTGACAGCATATAGCTCCCTCCAATCGTCTACATCACTAGATTTGACGTACTGTTATTTAACTTGGTCATTATAATACAATTCACATTTAAAGGGAGGGAATTAGTTTGGAAATAGAAATGGCAAGCTTGGAAATGGAACACCACTGATTAGAGCTCATTAGACATCAACACTTTCATTATTTAAAAAAAACCCCACTAATTTATATTTGTATAACAGCTTATACAAAGTACTAGAGTCATCTCTAAAAGTTAATGTGGCTCTAGTGGTCAAGTCAGTAACAGATGGGCAAATTTGTTTGGTTTCAACCCCAAATTACAGAGAAAAAGAAACAGTTGTTATTATGCAAAATGTATTTGCCTTTCACCAGACAGCAAAAATGAGCATATCATTTATAAACCTGAAACTACTATATTTATATAAAATGTAGGTTTTCAACATTTTATCAGCTTCCCTATACAATGTGAACAACTTTTAAATGATCAACTTAGAAAACACCCTGTTTTAACATTGCAACTTTGCAATTGCAATCTACTATCACAAACTGTAATCAGATCGCTGTATGTGCAATTTACTTTCATAGGTTTGTTTTGTATACCACGTTCAGCTGTCTGTTTCTTCAGTCTGAATGTCTGTGTATATTTCTCTCCCTCTTAACCTATTGGCAGGAATGTGGTGACTGAAAGCAGGTTCAAGGGACTGTCATGCTTAGGCTCTTCTGCTAACTAAACTGGAACGTATATGTGATAATTAATGAGAGAAAGATGCCTGCTGCTGTCCCATGTAGAGAAAGATGAATGGGTAACCTTTTCTTTTGATAGTATGTTAACCTCAACCTCCACCTCATTCCTAATCTCACAGTGCTACATTGATACTGAACCCTGTCAGGCGGAAAGTAGACCTGGTGCCATTAGGCCAGAATAAGCAAATTTCCCCCATGGGCAGCCCTTCGCATGCTTAACATTTCAGTTACATTTCTACTAGTAGACATTTCTACTACACTTGTAGAGAATGCCACCCAAAACACAGCTCTATTAAGAAGGCAGCAGTGAAGTTGCACCATTCATTGTTCATATGAAATATTCTTAAGTGTGTCCCACAAATACTGTATTGAGATGTCATTGAGAAACGACGTGCAATGTAAGATTCAAGGGATGTGAAGGTGAACAGTCTCATTTCAGAAACACTACAATGAATTTTCCTACATCTAATTTTCAACTTGACTCTTGACATTGGGCTATCCAGTTCCAGCTATTAATAGCTTTATAGCTTCTACCCTTCAAACATCTCTGTGCATATTCTGAACCATTTTTAGATCTCCCTATTTCTAACCTGTCTCTTTTCAAAATGTTCTGCATTTAAAATAAATATTACATATTAAAAATATTTAAATATTTAAATAAATGGATTGGCAAATTTTAGCCCATCCATTTTAGTCACAATGATTCATACAGTGCAGTCCTAAATCAGACTTGGTAAATTATTTTCTCTTTATATTAAATCATTTTTTAAAATTTTGCTGCATTCTTGCAATTTTATATATCACAATAAACTATTTACTTAGTTTAGTTCATTGCTTATTAGTTTTTTTTTATGTCACATCAACATAAATGTTTATATTCACAACATACACAAGGTTATAACAACACACTAGTCGTGGACCAATTTAGCTTTAGCTGTCAAACTAAAGCATGTCTGTGGAATGTAGGACCTGGTATATACCCACATGGACATGGGGAAAACATGCAAAATCCACACAAACAGAGTCTAGGGTTGGGCTCAAACCACAGAATTGTAGGCAATGTCACTAACCACATGTCCCACTGTGCTGCCCTCTTAGTTTCCCTCTTAATTGTTCTTCCTCCCACTGTTTTATGGCTTGACTGATGTTAATAGTTCTTCAGCGCTCATGTCCAGCCTAATGATCATTTCCACTTCCTAAGTCTGATAATTCAATATATTATAGTCTTTTTTCTTCTGTTCCTCCATTAAAGTTTAACCTAGCACACTATAACTCAAAAATCTGTCATTCACACAGCCCCCTACATCTGTAACTGTCCCATTCCTGGGAAGGAGGTAGAAGGAATTGTGATCTGAGAGATAAGAAGCCATGGGAGAAATTACATTCTTGAGCTTGAATTTTTTCACGTCCTCCTTTTTTGCAGGCAATGCAGGTAGGCCTTTCACTAAGATATGCTGAATGTAATGTAGGTTTATGCTTACATTATCACAGATTACAAACTCATTCTATAGTTTTAATCAGAGGCTGTTTGTGTTTAGTTTCACTACCACCTTCTATGGTGGCTAGATAATGTACAGAGATGATTAATGGTCTTCAAGGGTCAGGTGTGGGGTCGCAGAGGTGCCTGCTTTGATCACAACCCAGCACTCATATGGTTACTTCAGATTAGATACCAGCTTAATCTGCATACTAACTATTTTGTTCCTCATTTCAGATTCTGTTCCTATACCTTTTAGACTGATGCTGGGCTGTTTACATACTTACATGATGAATGTGTGCATTGTGTCGGGACAAAAGCAGTAGCTTTGCCAGATGCATTGCTGAACTGATCACAGGTCTATATCAATTTTGATATACTATAAGATAACATGGTTTATCGTTTATTTGTTTGAGTGTGCTGAATCCAAAAATCACATCCGTTTCCTTCAGTCACAGCAGTTTACGCAAAAAACAGTCTGCTCATAAGCCCTTATAGCAATAACGTAACATCATTATTTAGATATGCTCAATGCGCAAAAAGATAACTAATGTGCAAAAAGACCAGCTGAATATGTAGAAAAGAAAGTTGAATATGCAATCGGTATAACTAAAAGAATACTGCTTATTAATCAGCTTAAAATTGCTGCAGTGTGAAACCAGTGAGGCCATTAAGTCAGGTTTAACCGTTACAGCAAATTTAACTCTTGTTAACACTATTTTTTTTTATATAAGATGCGATATGTAGCTGATGAATTGAGGCTTTTTTACAGAACAAAAAGAGAAATCTTAAAGGTGTGCTGCTTCACAATGATAATAAATTAGCTTCCTTTCCTATTTCTCATTCTGTAAATATGAAAGAATTTTATGAATCAATGAGCATCATTAGCCAAAATATCCAATATAATTATCATTGCTGGATTTTGTGTGGCAACCTGAAAGTTATATCAATGCTTCTAGGACAACAAAGCAGTTACATAATTTTTTTTATGTGTTACACGAGTTAGTTGGGGTTTTGATCAAGATGGTGAGTGCTTTAAGTACCTGTATACCACATTTCACTTTCACATAAGAAGTTGAAAGCTGCTATATTTGTTAACCCATAAATTAGGCTTCTTATCAAATACAGAGAATTCCTCAATACCATGAAAGCCATAGCATGGTCTGCGTTTTCTGACGTGATTACTGACTTTCTACTCCAAAACCTCAACACTGAAATTTATAACCTTTTAATTCAGAATTTGATTTTTAAAAACTGGGAGCAAACATGGGTGTCAAATTGTATTCTCAGAATACCTGAACTATATAATCCAGATACAATTTTGGAAATAGGAGAGAAAAACAAGGAGAACACTTCCACCAGACATCAAGATTATGGAACATAGATATCAATGCAGATGGAATGCAATCATGATTGCAAATGACTGCTGGTATTTCAGCCTAACAATTAAAATGTACACAATTATTGCTCTCTTTAAAACAAATATATTACGAGCTATCCCTACTTTTTATTAACCTTGAGATTCAACTTAGCTCTTAATCCAACATTTTTTTTTACTTCATATTTGGAATCAGCGCCTCTCATTCAGGTAAAATCTACATAGAAAATTAGGTCAGCAGAAGACCTGTAGAATATTGTACTTATTGTCTGGGTTAATATGCCAGGCCCACCCATACCGTATTTTTAATGTGAATGAGAACCAACATTAGCCTTTCAATTCCACCTTAAAGCAAAAGTTTAAAAACAAACAAAACAACTCAGCACCAAGGTAGTGTGGAAAATGCTTTCTGTTGTACTTTCAGGCTGCATTTATGATTAATGTATTTTTCTTGAACTTTGTCATGGGGAATCAGTCTCTAAATGCCATTGAAATACAGCATATAAGTGTCATGCTGATGCTGCTTTTTATTACATGGTCATTTGCACAATGTGTTTCGACTCACTTGATCCTTTGGGGCTTTTTGTCACCATTGAATTTGGTCTGCCTGTAGTCTTTGACTGATAAAGTTTTCCTGGTGAGGACAGATGTGTGTGTCGTGGTTGAATGAGCATAAAAACCTGGGGTATAAAACACTAGCCAGTAGCGTCTGTGCTTGCTTGTGTGTACTTATGGATGTCAGATGGAGGCTAAAGAGAGATATATTACATGTCTGAAATTACAGGCTGTTATTATTGTTATTATTATTAGTAGTAGTAGTGTTATTAGTGTTATTATTACTAGTCCTAATGGTAGCCATATCATCCGCATTCTTTACAAAAGAAGCAGTCTCATAACAAGAAAGAAGCATATATTATTAGCAATGTGGTACTGACACGCAACATTGTAATCCACTTAAAAGGGTCAGTTAAGTTTGAGAAGTTTTGGTACATTCTTGTGTACTTATACAATACTGTGAATATAACATTCAGTTTAATTATATATACATAGTAATATTGCTAACTGAATCCAGTAGGTATTATATAACAGTACTGTATTAGGAGAGAATACAGATTTACACACTAAACCCGTTGTCCTTTACCCATGCACAACAAAAGACCATAAGAATATATACATATATAGTATATGTATTATATAAGAAAATGCGTTATAATGCCAGGATATGAGAAAAATGCATATATGTTAAAATGCATTCTTAATTTAATGCATATATGCTATATTAAATTAATAAGTTTATATTAATACTAATACTAAATACTAATATTTTCTGGGTTAAAGTTGTGTATTTGCATCCAGTGAAATCTTTCAATAATATACAGCGTGGAGTGGATTTGTTCCCTTTACAAGCAATTTACAAGTTCAGTTAGCATATAGACAATTTCACTGAAAATGTAGTGGGTTTGCACTTAAATTATGCATAATGCATAACAAGTGACTTACATGAAATGATTTTACACTTGTTTGGGTTAGTGAAAGACACCTAGGTGAGCTCATCAGACAGTCATTGCACCGACTTTTATTATATTTTATTATATTATTGTATTGTGTGTCTGTTTCAGTTTAAAACACTTTCAAAGAGCATAATCAATACCCATCATACTGCAGTTCCGGATGAGCTTGAAATGGCCTTATTGAATTTTTATATCAATTCAATTTTATTTATAGCGCTTTTTACAATGGTTTCAAAGTTTTACAATCCTACATTATCGTAAAAGGCCAGTCCCAAATTGAGCAAGCCTAGGGCGACAGTGGAAGGAAAAACTCCCTGAAAGTAGTAGAAAGTAACTTTGGGAGAACCCATTCTCCAAGGCCTAGATATTAATTGAATAATACTTAAAATTACATTAAAGTAATAGTAAAACTGAGTAAAGAATTTAAATTAAATAACAAAATAAATAAAATAAATAAATAAATAAATAAAAAGTAATAAAATAAATAACAAAATAGATTTAAAAACAAAATTGATTTTAAAATGAGTCCTCAGTGGGAAGTCCTTGGAGGCACATCATCTCCTAATGACTAAATGATGGAGGGAGTTGCTGCACTCTGTTGGGACTGGTTATCCCACTGAGAAAGAAAGATGCGCACCGTGAACTGGGGTCATTCTGATTTTTTTTATTAACTAGTCATTACATAACTTGCCATTACATATTTGATCATTTTTGTAATAATCATAGAACATCAGCGATATACAAAGTTGCACATAACCATATAGATCTTCTCTTAGCACTGGCTAAAAGTGTTTTAAGTACAACTGTTATTAACAATTAACAACAAAATAATAGTTAACTAAAACCAAATTATCATTTTGATAAAAATAATATTAAATATTTAATATTAAATAATGTTAATCCTGTTTGTCTCACAGCATTAAAGTTATAGGCATGTATAATTACTGTATGCATCCACTATGGGTTGAATACACCACAAGTCCACTATTAATTAATGTAGGGAGCTGCCGACTAGATTGTGCCAACCTCACACAGAAATACGGTGGTGGAAATTCTGTTGGCCAAGTTCCTTCATGGTAGCCAGGATCTTAAGACTAATTCTGTTCTGCCAAACATCATCTCAAGTAAAGAGAGTTCAAGTTCTCAGCACCGAACTACAGCCTGCATCTTCTCTTAAGCACTCCTCTTTTTAATTGGAAACTGAGTGCATAGTATCCGAGAAAGAAAGTATTATGGGAGTGAATGTGGGCAGAGTTTATGTACTTCTAAGTAGACTTGTGCAGCGCATTACATCATTAGGTATTAGTAAACTGCTGGTTTAAGTTACAGTGTGCTATCTGTTAATAAAAATGGGACCTCGCTATCAGATACATTACAGTATTTAGTTTGATAGCTGTTTTTCTTTTTACCGGCATCTAACAAAAGTGTCCATTTAAAAAATAGGTAGGGCCAAGGTGGAAGACAGGTGATGCAAACAGTTGTCCATTTTGTTGAGGTTAACAGCGATATTGCAGTCTGCTTTAGAAAATAAGCAGAGTTGTGAAAGAAAATGGGTTGTGTATTCATTATTGAACCAAGTTTTATCACATAATTGATTCACCCTTCAACCTGGGATAGCTCACTGCAGAAAATCTTTTTGAAACTCTTTGCATCTTTAGAACACTAAATTATACTGATGAACAATTAAAGATATAGAGGTTGAATGTAAAGTCAACACAGTAATTCAGGGGGTCTGGGAGCCACTCTCAATATCTGTGAAACTTACACAGTTCTACAGGGAGAGAAAGGATGTACATAGTGGCTATAAATAGCTACTGAAACTTGTGCATATATCCTGTTTTATAATGTCCATTGCACTCAGTTAGTCAACAGATTTAAAAGAGGAAAGTGTAAATATCTACGCCGTATATTAAATAAGGAAGTGGCTAACTAGGGTAATCTGTAATCACATGACTGTTGAAACAAGTATTATACAGGTTCACATTTTAAGGCTTTTGGGGGCAATTCAAATAGCAAAAGGTTTCTTAATCAAATATCTTCACCATTTATGTGGTATATTTTTGCCACCCTATAAACAAACAGAATAGCATTGCTCTTGAATTAAATTTTCTATTAATTTGATCTGCAGCATTTGATTGCATATAGATAAAGCAACACACTGATAAATATAATAAATATAAACATGCAGAACACTGCATAATATACTTAAAAAATAAGTGAAACTTGTTTTTGCTCCCATTTTTCATGAGCTGAACTCAAAGATCTTAGAATGCCCTTTTTTCCCAAATATTGTCTACAAATTTGTGACAGAAAGACTTTTCCTTTGCCGAGATAATATATCCACCGCACAGGTGTATGCATATCAAGATGCTGATTAGACAGCATGATTATTGCACAGGTGTAGCAGAATAAAAAGCTGTTGCCTGTGAATTGAATGTTCATTTCTCTACCATAAACCGTCTCCAAAGTTGTTGGGTCCTCACCAGGGTCTCCACCTGACTGCAGTCTGTCGTCACAACCAACTTGAGTGGGCAAATGCTCACATTCAGTGGCATATGGAATGTTGGAGAGGTTTTCTATTTATGGATTAATCCCGGTTTTCACTGTACAGGTCAGATGGAAAACTGTGTGTATGACGCTGTGTGGGTAAGCGATTTGCTGATGTCAACGCTGTGAACTGAGAGGCCCATGGTGGTGGTGGGGTTATGGAACAGGCATATATTATGGACAACGAACAGAGGTCCATTTTATTGATGGCATTTTCAATGCACAGAGATTTCGTGACGAAATATTGAGGCATATTAATCCATTATTATCGCCTCATGTTGCAGCATGATATTGCACATCGCCATGTGAAGGAGAAGTGTCCACTAACACAGATTTAGACAAATATGTGAACAATACTTGAGAGAAATGGGCTTTTGTGCAGATAGAAAAAGGTTTATTTGTTTGAGTTTAACTGAAACAGAACACAATCATAATTGAACACAAAAAAGTGGTGCGTTTATGTTTTTATACAAGTATACTGCCCTCTACTGGCAAAATAAAAAAATACACATTCTGTGGATTTCAAGACACCTACAAAGTCTGTAGTCTGTACTAGTCTGTAGTCAGTTAGTCTGTACTAACACACAGTAAGGGGACGTATACTAAAATTCATTTAGCATTTTATGTAGATTTAAAGAGTGTTTAGATAAAGGACCTGTGGGCCTGTTAGTTCCACGAGGTGACGAATGGCTGATTTGTTTGCGTAGGAATGTGCCGTTGTTTGTGCCTCTGAAAACCTGTACCATGGCTAAATGAGCAAGGATGGAGACAGTGTGTCTGCTGGCTGTGGCTGTCATCACTCAGCACCAAGACTGGGGCTCACTTGGGAGCAGAATGTGTCCCAGTGCAGCCTGAGAAGGGGGCTATACATGTATGCGTGCTGTCCCGCATCTGAATATCAGCCCACACAGAGAAATAAAGGAGTTTAGAATTCTGCCAGAGGTCCAACAATGCTATGAAATATGGGCTGGGAAACATGGATTGTGATAGTGTTGTGTGTGTGTGCGTGTGCGTGTGCGTGTGTGTGTGTGTAAGATAAAGAAAAGGACAAGTAAACAAGAGGAGTGATTCTGTACTAACATCACAGGCAGTACTGTTTTTTTTTTCCAAAAAATATCTGCAAGGATAGCAGGGCTCTCCAGACACCTCACAAAATACACATATCTCTGCGTGCACACGCAAAACACACTCACCGCACATTCCAATTTGCCTTCACTCTTCCTACAAAGTAACACATCCGAAACACTTTAGGTATGTTTTCTGTTTGATGAAACTGTATATTTCTAGCAAATGAGCTGCGAGAAGCAGCATTTCCTGAGGATGTAGGTTTGACCCAACAGATGGGCTTGCTACATGAAGGTTGGTGGTGTGGTCATGGAACTGAAATGGATTAGCACCCTGTCCAGTGTGTAGTTCTGCCTGTGCTCTATGGATTCCAGGATAGGTGTAACAGGGAATTTAAAAAGAACAGAATTACAATTATAATACAAGTTCAGTATGCTATATTAGTCTACAGTCTCCTTTTTCAACATGCACAACTGTAAAAGCTTCCTTTTTGGTATAATTTTACAAAAGAAAAGTGTGTGCTTTCATTAACCCAGTAGAGTTTTGCACAGCACTGTAGATAAATCAAACAAAAACTCTTGAATAATCTTGAATAATATTGAATAATATCATATTTAATGAAATTTATATATTTTTAAGATGAATTGTTGCAAGTATGATGTTTAATATCAGTCATTATATTGAATTATGTGTTATCTAATTTCCTGGTGTAATGTCTTATTTACCCCTTTTTAAAATAGAGCTTAAAGAGCTTATATGCCGTTGCAGTAAACATGATCAGAGACAGGATTGTCTTGAAATAAGTGTAAATCTATTATCTATTTTGTGAAGTTATAAAAGAAAAGAGAAAAAAAAAACCTTCCTCTCTGTATGACACTGCTTACAAAATTAGAGGATGGTTCATTATGGGAACATTTTGAAATATCGACTAATTCTGTTGTTTCTGTCTATTTCTGGGCCTGGAGAAAGGATTTGTGTGTGTGTGTGTGTGTGTGTGTGTGTGTGTGTGTGTGTGTGTGACAAGCAGTGACAATGCTTGGATGGTAGGATCCATCACATAGACTCCAGACCAAGACCAGGATAAAGCTTTGCATGACTTTTTATATTTTTGTTAATTAAATATTATAGGTTTCATCATTTTAATGTCGCTGCTGTGCCATTGATGGGCTTGACTATTAATTGATAGATTAAACCAGGCATGATGAAATGAAAAAACTGTGCAAGACACTTTGTCCTTTACTTTTGTATATTGAATGTATGTTTATCAACAAATTAAATAAACTTTTTAAAAAATTGATTGCCAGTTTTTTTATTTTTTATTTTAAAGTTTATAGTATCTGCTATGAAATAAAAGTGAAAGTAAGGCTAAATTTCGCCACTGGAGGTCATCATCATAAAAGATATTTCCTCTTCTGCATATTCACGTCACAGAGCTGGCCATATGTTTATTCCAGACATTATATAATGTACATTATATAATTAGATGAGAGAACAAGTGCCTGCTGTTCAAATGCAAATGATGGAAATGCTAGCAGGGATGATCTAATTTTATACACACCCACATTCTAAACTCTGTAAGCGAGCAATGTATACTGTAAGAAATAGCTTTAGTGTTATCAAAAGGTATCAAAGTGGCTGTGTTGCATATGAATAGGGTTCAACTGGCTTAGATCAATGCAATCCCAATAAAAACAGACTGTGCCTATGTACTGGTGTAATACTGGTCATAAATCACACATGTAGATGCCAATGAGATAACACCTCCTCTATAGAAACATAATTGAAGACTAAGTACCGCCCAGTAGTAGCAGTAGGCAGTAGCCTGTCTAGGAACATGTGTTTAAGGTGTTGCACTTTCCCCTAACTTCAACAGATCTCATTTTTTTACCTATACAAAAGAATGATCTACAACACTTGGACCATACAATCCATGAGTAAGCAGCTAATTTGCAAGCCACCATCTCCGCTCACAGGCTCCACTGTTTCTAAGGGTGTTCCAACCCACGTTTTAGCATGAGTCAAACAGTAAGACAAATCATTGTTCTCTCAAACTCCCAGTAAAATATTTTTGCAGAGCATATTTTATTCCGAATGCACAACATTTCCCATGAATTTAGCAGCTAACAGGATTAGACGTAAATTGACTGGATGCCCAAGATTTTATAAGGGACAAATTTTACAAATATGTCATTTAAAGTGGGCATCTCTACATGTATGTCTGGTTGAGAAGCATGATTTGCAAATATTTTTTATTTCTTTGCCAACGAGCAGCCTAGGGCATGTACAGAATGTAGAGAATACAGTTTGGCTCGGATCGGATCGGTTCGAGTATACTTTGAAATTGGGCACAGCGTAGACATGTGACTTGCATAACTAAATTTACAGCATTTAGCTGATGCCCTTTTTCAAATCAGAGTCTTGGAAGGCAGCGGAAGTTTGGCAGAGCCAGATGCCACAATATTATTTCCCATGCCACCATGTAAGAGTAAATTTACCAGCTGTTGATAAAGTCGTGTTCAGGTCAGTATATGTTTTGATAGGTCCCTTTTGAGTCTTGGTCCTCCCAAGGTTTCTTTCTTTGATATTTAGGGAGTTTTTCCTTTTCATTGTCACCCTAGGCTTGCTCAGTTTGGGAGCTAGGGCCATATCTGGCAGTATGGGGTAGTAGTAATACAGTAACCAACCTAATCAGGGCACAAATCTATCATAGGGTAATTTAACAGTCTAGAGACACCAATGCATGTATTTGATATGTGGGAGAAAACTGTACTACCCAGTTGAAACCACAGATATTGAAAAATAAAAAAATAATACTAAAAATGTACATTTATATAAAGTGGCCATTACTAAAGCTTGTTTAGACAATTATCTAAAACCTAATTCTGTGTAAATGTCTAATCATTACTTAAAATCTTACAACATTTTTACAAAGCAGAGCAATGTTATAATTATGTAGTTACAGGCGTTATAATTAAAGTAATCATAGGAATGTAGTTGATTCTAGATATTTCCACTTCACAATGACAGTACTAAACAGAAGGCATCCGTTAATGAAGTCACTGGGTTCTTACAACTTGTCTGGCTATGGACAAAGAATCACTAGGGTATACAAATACCTTTCAACCTATAGTGTAGCTGAAATTAGATATTAGCATGGATTTGGCTTCAACTTAAGTTTCCACTGCTTTCCAGTTCCATGTTGAAATATATACCAGTATTATGGATCTTTTATAAAATAATTTCCCCAGCCAGTCCAAAATAAAACCTTTTTTTTTGTGAACTTGGTGATTTGTACTTTATGAAAATAGAACGGTTCAACTGATCCTACATTTTTGTCTATGAGGTGATTATTTTGCCCGGATGAAGAAAGCTGTGCATCTTGTCCACAGTTATGGAATGTATGTTATTCTAAACGTGTGTGTCAAAAAAACCTGTAAGTAACTAAAATTGGAGTTGTATAAGGAACAGCATGGCTGCAAGAATTCACAATATGCATTCCATTCCAAAGAATATTATGTTACCTATAAAAGCCCATTGGAATGACTGAGGAGGAGCTGAAGAACGAGGCAAAACACCAGGGAAATTCCTGCAGGGAAATTATTGTGGTGTAAGGAGAAATGGTACACTATGTAAAGAGAAATGTGGGTGAAAGGAGAAAGGCTAAATGAATGCATCATATAAATGCATTCCAAAGCAATGGACCTGAGGATCTCTGTCTCTTTCCATGTAAAGTGTATATATGGTTATAACCAAAAGGTCATATACCACAGTGATCTATTTTCACACTGGCTGCATAACCACATTAGACTAAATTAAAGTTGAAGTATGCATTAATGAGCCTACAAAGGGTTTGCTCTAAGTAACAGTGATGGTTCCCCTGCATTCTAACAGTCTGATCACACCAGGAGTCCAGATTTCAATGTGGCATTACCATAAAAACATCCCCCAACTTTTGTGAGCATTGTAATTGTTGCAGTGATATTCAGCAAAGAATGTTGTTGTTAAACTCAGAAATGTGATATTGCTGAGGTATGAAATCATTAATTAAAAAAACTAAACTAACTGAAGACTTTCAATTTAGGAATGGTATTTTATGGCCATGGGGAAAATGAGATGACATGACTGTCTGCATGATTGTTCGCTTTGAATTACAGCCAGGTCTTGAGGCCTGTTTACTTTTGCCTATCCTGTTCCATGATTCCTTATCCATATTCCTCTGTGAGGATGCAGAGATTGCTATAATGGAGACAAATAATATAGTAGAGGAAGCTATTATTACACTGCAAACCTCACCACTGCCATGTATTTAACAAGATACTTACTTCCCCAGTCCAGAATCTGCAGTGTCATGCTACATTTAAGACAATATCCATGTTTACACTAAGAAAAAACATACTCCATAACCTGAAGTGGCAATTCATTGCTGGAAATGCAACTTTTGTGATGATTTTAAAGGTACTGGACCATTACTACCTTCTCTTCCATGGTCCAGTACCTTTAAAATCCGACCTCTGCCAAGATTCCCATGTTGGGGCCATTGGGGCAAGTCCTTAAAATAGAGTGGCCAGATTTTTAATACTTTTCTATCGCCATTGAATAAAGTGCCAGTTCAGAGCATGAAAACTTTGCTCATGGCATTCTTCATTAAAAGTCCAACACAGCATAGCCACATTACCAACCCTAACATATTTATACCTGTCAATATTTGGCTATGAGCACTAAGTTTCCACATATGTTTCACAGACACATAACATGGCATACACTATGTATACCATGCACATGTTTTTTGGCATCTTTGCATTTTTGTGGGGTTTTGTTTCATTTGAACATATTGATTACATATTGATATACTACTCTATTTACAGCTGGTTGTGCAACAGAATGTTGATTCTTGTTAATTTATCCATCTTAGGAGTACTTCTACCATAGTGAGTGAGGGCATTAAGTCAGTGGAGGGTGGTTGATAATTGGTAATTGGTTGAATTAAACTCATTTACAACCGTGACTCCATTTCATGTTTTGATGTGTGCAGTAGAGGGTGACACGGGAGTGGATTTTCATTCCTGTCCCATCCCACTCCCACAGAAAATAATCTTGTCCCATCCCAAT
>JAUZST010090095.1:0-45588 GCA_034779995.1 Parotocinclus haroldoi
TTCTAAAGTAAACGCCACTGGCCTGATCTGTGGAGTTTGATGAAGACAGACGCCAGGGGATGATTATGGGAAGTCATGCCTGGCGAAGAACAGCCTCGATGTTCCCAGAGAGAACTGCAGATCCTAGGCGACTGGGGTGAAGACCATCTCGGCGGAAGAGGGCAGGACGCTCCCGAAAGCACTCCCAGTGGTCGACGTAGTCCGCACCAGGTCCGGAGCCAGGAGTGGAGCCCGAAGATAATGGAGTGGAGCCCACTTTATAATCACATCACTAAAATCTCTACCTCAATAACTATATACAGTTCATTTATTTTGTATTTACTATTTTATTACAGTGATATTCTTCATGTTTCATGTGCACCTTTATGCCGAACCAAATTCCCAGTCTGTGAATCCTGTTCACTGACAATGGCAATAAAGTTCGATTCTGCTGAACCTTTCGTCCACAATTCTATCTCCTCCTTTCCTTCCCCATATAAACCCAAATCAGTTTATAATCCAACACTGATGACATTTCCTAAGCAACTTTTTAAAAATGGCAGGACCTAACTGGGCAAAACAAGGAAAACAATTGAACAAAATGTGAGGAAAATATTAAAAGAATTAAAAGACTGGATACGACCTAAAGTGAGGGACAAATCAAAGGCAGTGTTCAGATAGTATACATGAACAAATGTTTTTTTTTTGTTTTGTTGCTAGTTGACCAAATGCACACAGCGTGTTAGTCAGAGCGCTAAAATGAAAGTACGCCTCCTGGACTCGGCTTTTACGCGCCAAATTCGGTTCCTGTGAAGCAGGAAGCGCTGCAAACCTGAAAAACTGCTTTCACGTGAAAGGACTGGTCTGACTTCAGGCTTCGCTAGTAAGCCCGCATCTCAACGTAAGATAGAGAATACTGTTTTAACAACCTTAAAAAAACGTCTGCAGCTAGAACTGTTTCAGAAATGGATACAAAAATAACTTCTTATTGCTGATAATTTAATCCGGACGTCTATTTTGAAGACTTGGATTGTGTTCGCGAGAGTTTCCGGCGGTACCAAGCAGAACAGGTCGGTGGAGGCGGCATGGCAGCGGATAACACGATGTCTAATGGACAAGAAACGGCTTCTTTGAACGGCGAGCCCGCGATCAAAAGGTCCCGGGATGTTCCTGGACGCGAAGCGTTGCTGGTGCCCCGGGAGCCTCAGAATAAAGTGACGGTGGTTCTGGGAGCTCAGTGGGGGGATGAAGGCAAAGGGAAAGTGGTTGATCTGCTGGCTATGGACGCGGACATTGTGTGCAGATGCCAGGTATCTTTATCTTTATTGTAAGTGTTTCTTACGTGTAGATAAGCTCACGTGGAAGGATGTACAAATGTACCGCGAGTAAATCCGTTCATTCGGATAGAGTAACGTTCCACAACAACGCTGCGGAGTAAAACAATTTCCCCTTACATTTCGAAGTAATACTAACTTAAATGACTTCTTTTGTGGCCATTAAGCTTGAACAAAGTACGACAGGACTATAAAACTACTATAAAAACAACAACACAAAACCTGCACTATCAGGTATATACGTTTGAGTGTTGGTAGATGTACTAACTTATCTTTTAGTAGGAAATCTTCACTTGAGGATATAAGCATTTAATGAAGTTTGAAACGGACTCACCTGTGAGCTGAATTTGAATATTTAAAGCCACGTTGCTAACGACATTTGTTTACGGTGCTGTTTTTGATGTGTTTGCTAGCTTTTAGCGGTTTGCTACTGACCTTTAGTAACTCTAGTTAACAAACTGCTGTGGTGTTTGTATATGGTAACCAAATAAAATACATTAAAAAACATTTTATCGCGAAAATAACGATACTCGTAACTTGGCTTATCTTGCGTATCTGCGTTGTTGAGGCGCTTTTTTTTTTACTTGGCTAGCATTTGTCCTTGAGTGATGCGGCAGTTGGTTCAGCTTTATCTTCGGATAACTTATCTTTGACTCGTACAGTATTGTGTGTGTTTGACCTGAAGTTTTATTTCCAGGGAGGAAATAACGCAGGACACACAGTGGTTGTGGATAACGTGGAGTACGACTTTCACCTGCTACCCAGTGGCGTCCTCAACAAGAAGGCCGTCTCTTTTATCGGTGCGTTCTTTTGACTTTCCGCATTCTTCTCTACACTCTTTGAAGCGACATCTGGTGACGCCTAGTGTACAAACAGGGGAATTACAAGTCGTGTCGCAGCGTTGTTTGGGCTGACTTTATACCGCCGAATGTAACGCTAGGAGGCGGTGTTGCAAGCTTTTCATTGTGATTAAGTATGATGTGATTGAGGAAGCTCATGAATAGGTTTCTAAGCGACATGTTTCAGATGTACCAAGCTGATTCATGTGCGCATATGAATGCATAAAGTATGTGTGTAACACCCCTAGAAGGGGCAGCAATCCATTGCTAGGTAAAGATGACGTTTTGTAGTGCTGGATGATCTGACTGACTGACTCAGGTACGGAAGGCACCAATAGGACTGAAACCCTGAGCAGTGGTGGGCTCTTACTTATGAAACTGTGTTCCATAACACAACACATACTAACACGACGCCACCACATCAGTGTCGTTGCAGTGCCGACAATGATCCACCACTCAAGTGGCACCTGATCTGTCTATTAAAGAACAGAATAAAGGGGACCAAGATGGTACGTAGAGAAACCGATTGGCTACCGTCTGGGATTGAAGTCCGGTGAGCAGGATGGTAAAATTGATTCAAAAAGAATAAAGGCCATACAAATGAATGATCACTGCACATCTACCTTTCTACCAAAGCATGGAGTTAGAGCCCCTGAGCTGGGACAGGTGATTTACAAAACCAAAAAAGGCAACCTATAAATGGAATGTAAAATGTGCTCAAATTTTCGAAAACAGCATGAAATCCTGAGCTTTCTTAACACCATTCAACTCCCCATCCCTGTAACATGCTTTTCAAATAATCAAAGCAGCTATGAAAAACAAGAATACTTTCTGCCACTTGGGACAGCCGTAGCCTAGCCTGCGGTAGCCTAGCCGTTAAGGTACTGGACTCTGAATCAGGTCCAGGGTTCAAAGCTCACCTCTGCCAAGCTGCCACAGTTGGGTCCTTGAGCAAGACCCTTAACCCACAATTGGATTGGATTGTAAGACTGTCAGTTGTAAGTCGCTCTGGATAAATGCTGGGAATGTAAAGAATAGAACAGTATGACAAAGAAACTCCATGAAAACAGCCAAAAATAATTTATTTTTCAATGAACAAAGTTGGTAAGCAACAGTAGTTCTTGTTTGTACGTTCACTATATGTGTAAATCGCACAATAAAGGTTTAATAAACATTTAATACGTTACATAAATTATAGCACGTCCCGTCTTGTAAAATAGGACATGTTCGTTTAATCGGACCAGCCGGTTATTAGGACCAAAACAATCACGTCCCGATGTGGCCCCATTAACCAGATTCAACTGTACTATTCATATTCATTGCTAGTTCTGCTTTCTTGTAGTTGTTTGGCTTTACTTTATGTACTGAATTTCCAAAGTAACTCTCTGTTTTAGGAAATGGAGTTGTGATTCATCTCCCGGGACTGTTTGAGGAAGCTGAGAAAAATTTGCAGAAAGGTGCAGGTAAGTTCATGGGAGTCAAGTCATTAACCAAACAATATAGAAAATTAATTTTCTGCATCATGTTAAAGCCTTTTTGCATTTGGACCGACTTTATCGTGCATTTTTGCAGGACTGCAAGGTTGGCACGAACGGCTGAAGATTTCAGACCGTGCACACATTGGTAAGATTTGTGTTCTACATTTGGATTGCATGCTACTGATTAAATCGACTTCCTGGTGTTGTAATGAAGCTAAGCTGTGGTCTGCTTTTATTTTAGTGTTTAACTTCCACCAGGCTGCTGATGGAATACAGGAACAAGAACGGCAACAACAGGCTGGAAAGAAGTGCGATTTCTTTTACATTTGTCATTCAGCAGTCTTTTAGAATAATTGTATGTTGTTGCCCCCCCCACCTCTCTCTTCAAGAGCATTTTAAAATCTGATTTTGTCCTTTCTTATGCAGTTTGGGGACCACAAAAAAGGGCATTGGTCCAGCTTATTCCTCCAAGGCAGCACGTAATGGGCTGAGGGTATGTGACTTGGTCTCTGACTGGGCAGTTTTTGAGGAAAAGTGAGTGTCTTTATAGTCCTTTTTTTTAAAATACAAAGTCCAATTTTGCCTTGTTCCTATCAAAAATGATCTTTTCTCACCAGATTCCGTGTACTTGCTGGCCATTTTCAGACCATGTACCCCAACCTTAACATTGATGTTGATGGTGAGCTGGAGCAGCTGAAGGTAATTACCCCCGCATATCAAGAAGCGTATGTGGGACAAAGTTTATAACTAGTGACCCCGTTAGCTTTGATTATGGATTTATTTCACTTGTATCTTCCTTTTAAATAATTTTACAAATCGAATTTTACAGTCCTCTCACTGTCTGAAGTGCACATATTGGCATGTTAGAGATTCACCAAAATCTGGGCACAAGAAAAGTACAATCACTGGATTTTTGAACAACGAAAGGTTCATGTCATACTGGGTCAGAGAGTAGCAAGCTTAGCCGTGAACCTGGTGTATCCCGTCCTTGGATGTCCTTCCCATAACTTATAATTTATGGTCAGTTGTCAAAACTGGAGCAGCTCTGTGCCCTGGCGTTTGATGGTTTTCCTTTCTGTTAACAGGTTTATACTGAGAAGTTGCGTCCTCTAGTAACAGATGGCGTTTACTTTATGCATAAAGCCCTCACTGGACCGAGTAAGAAAATTTTGGTAGAGGGAGCAAACGCAGCGCTCTTGGATATTGATTTCGGTAAGGATTCTCATGCAAATGTTTTCTTGAGGTTTTTGATTTTGCCAAATATTGCAAATTACCTTAATATCCTCTGATAAACGGCTGATCTAATATCTGTAGTTTATTAATAAGAACCGCTGATGCTTTTTATCAGGCACATATCCTTTTGTGACATCGTCGAACTGCACCGTCGGAGGTGTGTGCACAGGACTTGGGGTTCCTCCTTCACACATCGGCCGGGTGTATGGTGTGGTTAAGGCCTACACTACCAGAGTTGGTGTCGGAGCATTCCCTACAGAGCAGGATAATGTAAGTGTGTGAATATAAGCCATTATTGACACGGTAGCATTCGAAAATGGACCTGACATCAAGTTTTTGGTTTTCTGCCCCTCAATAGGACGTTGGTAATCTGCTGCAGTCAAGAGGAAGGGAATTTGGAGTAACTACAGGCAGACGGCGACGCTGTGGGTGGCTGGACTTGGTTTTAGTTCGTTATGCCCACATGGTGAATGGTTTCTCAGCGTAAGTCTACCTCTGCACTGATCAGGCATAACATTAAAACCACATGTAGGCCCCCCTCATCGAGGCATGGACTCCACGAGACCTCAGTGTCCTGTGGAACCAAGACGCTAGAAGCAGACCCTTTAAATAATTTAGTTGAGATTTATATAATATCAACTCCAGTAAAATGTGATAGAGAGCTTGCATTTAAGCTCAGTAATCGGATTGCTCAGCATATGTAACCCATGCTTTGAATTTCAGTGGGTTTTCTCAGTCTGCACACACACGTATGTAAATGTAACATGATAAGGTTGCCAGGTCTGCCTCTTCTAAGAGACTTGGCATTTGTGACTTTTTTTTTTCTTTGACCTGTAGAATACTTTTCTCAAGGGATCTGGCAACCATGAAATTAATCTGAGCATGGAGTTAAACATGTTGAAATGGCTACCAAACACTGGGGACTTGAATGCAGTTTATGCTCAAGGAAATTAAGAATTTAATTGTCCATTTAATAATGTTCAGCGTGCCACATTTTGGTGAAATTATTGGCGGGTTGCAAAGTAGAAATCGTGTAAACCTATTTAACGAGGCAAATATTCCCCTTGTCAGTGGTTTTAAAGCTGTGGCTGATCGGTGAACAAGGATCCTTTATTCCATGTCTGGGATGTGCTAGATTATCCAGATGAGGTACCAATCAAAACTGTTCTCATGCTTTGTTTTACTTCTATTTCTTCAGAATTGCTTTGACCAAATTGGACATTCTTGATACACTGCCAGAGATAAAAGTGGGTGTGGCCTACACTGTTGATGGCAAGCCTTTGCACAGCTTCCCAGGTATTTGAACCTTTTTGTGAATTTGTTAGGCTCGGACCAATAATGAAATACGTAAACAGTGTTATTGTGATGCATATTCGTTTGGGAGGAACGTTTCTCGTTACATAATTGCAATATTGACATTTGTTTTTGTAGTTGGTGCTACAAATGTTGAACTTGTGCAGTCTTTATTATAGTGTAATGCTTTTTCCTGTAAAACTTCAGATCCTAACTATCTGGATTGACTGCATTTCCTTCTGTCAACAAACTATTTTTGTGAGCTGGTAGATGTGGAATTAATTATGCGTAGTCTTTTAATTGTAAAAAATGCAATTGTATAATAACCATAGAGGTACAAAGAAGGTATTGAACTATAGCCAGTTAAAAGTTTAAAACAATATATTTTTTTTTAACTGTGAGATTTTTTTTGGAAAAGTGAATAAAAAAAACACAACTTTCACTTCCCCCTAAAGTTGATTAATATTCTGTCTAAATGGTTGCTTTTAAAACCATGTTTGTAATGAGTATCCAATCACAGAAAATTGTTCCAGTTTGCCATTTTATTAGAAAAACTAGTGCTAAAAGCCACACCTCAAAATTCCTCTTTTAACAGCATCTATATAAATAAGGTAAAGTTTTGAATGACGAATGAATCGATTTCATCCAAACAGCCAATGCAATGATGGTATGTAAATCTCTGAAGTTTAAAAAGTCATAACTTGGTCAATTTTCACCCTACTCTAAAAAAATATTGGATACCATTATATTATCTGATCAAATCAGCCTGCAAAGGAAACAATTGTGTCTCTACTATCTCTACTTAAGTCTCTGATAATTCACACCCCCCCCCCTTTCCCCCCCAATGGCAGCTAACATGGACCTTCTGACTAAAGTCGTGGTGACCTATGAGACGTTACCGGGCTGGTGCTGCAGCACGGAGGGAGCACGCAATTTTGATGAATTGCCACCTCAGGCCCAAGCTTACATCCGGTTCATTGAAAACTTCTTGCAGGTGCCAGGTAAGAAAGCATATTTAAACAGCATCGTAGATAACGATAACGACAACAACAAATTCTGCGTTTCTGCAGATAATTAACCTAATCTGACACTGACGTGAGTAAAATTAGCCTTGATTAAGCTTCAGGACTGGGTGTGGGAGACACTACAGTAAGTCCCTTGGATGCAAACCATCTACTGACAAACTTAGAAAAAAATTGAACGTGTGTGCAGTGTACTGAAAATGATTTTAAAAAGTTTTAAATAAACAATTGTCAGAATTTCAAGTTAAGTTAGTTCAAATCCCTAGCGCTCAACGGAGGTGAGCAGAGCGTTGTTATTTACACAGCACAGTGCCAGTCATATTCTGGCTTTGTCAACAAGTAGTTATGTTTCTGACAGTCATGCTAGGGTAGAAAGCAGGAGAACACAAGAAGGCGGTACAGCAGACTATTTTTAAGAAGTGGAAAAAAACACCGGAAAACTGAATGCAGTAGCAAAACTAAGTCCTGAGCAGAGAGTCCACAAACGGTTCAAAACACAGCAAACAGGAATGATGTGTTTTTTGTACGAAGACGAGGAAGAAGGAAACTGATTCCAGCAGCTCAAACCTCAAAGAAGCATAGTGTATAAAGAAAGGAACTTCAGGGTTTAAATAACCAAACTGTTGATACACATTCTAAACTTATTTTACTTTGGTTGCTTTTATTGTATTGTTTGTTTAAATATATATTTTTTTATTTTATGTTTTTGTATCATTTCTCTTTGTGCTGCAGAAACAGGAACCTGCTGCACATCTATTTATAACTGAGCAGGGCCGGTTTTAAATGCGGCATATTTTGATGTTGCTATAAACGTTCCTTCATAAATAAATAAAAAGAAAAGAAACCATTGACATAAATCAGGAAATCAGGGAAATCGGGAACGTGTAGAGTTTATTAGGTCCGTGGCCATGACACTGACTGTGTACAGTAGGGGTGGGCAATATGACCCTAAAATAATATCACGATATTGTAGGGTACTTTTGCGATAACGATATATTTGTCTATATATTTCAACAACATACTATTACAGCAAAATATATTTTATACTTTAAAATACTTGACCTCGTGGCATTTTTGACTTTCCTCGTGCTCAGTTACGTGCTCCTGCTTGAGGTGGTGAAACAGATTAGATTTGTTGTTACAGACCTTTTGCATAGCTTATATATCAATGTAGTTTGTTCTACAGCTGATATTTTGTACCAAAACCACCTCCACACTACCTTTTTGGGACAAACTCCACCACCGCAGGACCCACTTTCTGCCATATCTGTTGCTCTGCTTATGAATCACGTAATGGAAGTCCTCCATATTCTGTATAAATCCATTTCATAAAGATGTTGGAATATCATGATATGGATATTTAGTACAGAATTGTATTGCTATTATCGCTAATGATACGATATGGCACACTACTCCATCACTACTGCATTATATGGAGCTTATTCCTAGAGCAAGTTTATTGATCTTCTGTGCACATATTTTTCTTCTTCTTTTCCAGTTAAATGGGTTGGCGTTGGCAAGTCCAGAGAGAGCATAATCAAGCTGTTCTAAGATGAACGTGACCGTGCCTGAATCCACCCTATGCGTAGGTCTTCCAGGAGCATTATGACATTTGTGGGACCAGAATTCGATACAGTGGATCAACACTAGAAGGAAGATAGAATGTGCGTTCAGACAGGCGCCCAATAATGTCCCACTTAAAGTGAGCACCAGCAAAACTGGACGATTAATCAGTAGTAAGGGATTGCACAAGCTTGCAGATAAAAGATATAGTTTGGGGCTTAGCTCAGGGATCATGTTTAAAATGTCAGAGTTCTGGTAATGGTTCAGACTTTGGCTTTAATATCCATTTGTTGATTGTTTCTTGTGATGTCACACATTCCCACTGTACTAAAATAAGCTTTGTATGTTGACGTTGCACCAATTATCGACCGAATGCTCTCATAGTCTTCCTCTGTACTGCTAAAGTACAGTACCTGCTTAGTGAAACTGCTTGCATGATGAAGGGCAGACGCTTTGACTGTTTCACATGGACCTCAAATTCCTCCTGGGACTCCTAGGCTTTATTGCTTTTATTGCATTTTAGAGAAATGTACTGGGTTTTTTTTCAACACTGATTTAAAAACAGGCTTTTAAGACTTGCTGTACTGTATAGCTGAACGCATGTGTGGGCTTAGTATATGGCTCATTTGAAATGTCATTTTAAATTCAGGAGGTTTGTACATGAAAGCATTTGGGTGCTGACACATGGCTATAAAAAAACCCAAAAGTAATGTTTACTTTAGGGCATCACATTAAATGAATGGATGCACAAAGGCTTTTGTAAGCAAATACATAAAAAGCATGTGGTCAGGTAGAAATGCACAGGATGGTGTGGAAAAAAAAAAAGATAAATGCATATACACTGCTCTAAACCTATGGGATATATTTTAAAATGAAATATCCCTTAACATTTGAGCAGTGTAGTTGCCTTTAACTGGCTTGTGTGTCAGGATTGTGTTGTCATTGGCTGCTGCTTCAGAATAATAAAATGTTCTAATTACTTTCTTTCTGCTGTTTCTTTACTTTACATTTGTTAAAAGTGAATAACCATGCAGGACACTTTAATCAACCTTTAGTTATCTTCTCACTCTTAGTACCAGAATTCACGAGCGATCAATCTTTATATGAGAGCTGATATGGAGTCATTTAGGCAGGTTTCCGTGTCTTTTACTGAGAAGGGGCTTCTGTCTGGCTACTCTGCCATTAAGCTCAGACTCCCACATGACTACCTCGTTTCAGGAAATGGCCAGCCCAGCATGTGCCCAACCTTGAACCTAACAATGGAAAGCTTAAGTGAGACCAATCTCAAACATATTCGGAAACACAAGCCCAGGGATATGAATTAACTACTTATCAAATCTCATATAAAACACTTAATGTAGGCCTGTTACACTCCGAAACAGTAAAGGTTTGAACTTGCTAAGTTGTTAATAGCAAAATTATGCTTGTATGGTTCAAAATCATATAAACAGACACACATTGCTACTTGGTATGAAAGTTTGACCATAGTTAGTATGGGTGAACTATGGTAGAAAATGAGTAGATAGTTTGCATACCTGCAGTGATACTGATGTGCTGGTGGGGAAAAGTGTTTTGTGCTGGTATGAGTGGATCAGATACAGCGGTCAGCCAACCAAGAATGTCCAGCCACCAATGTCCTGTAAACACTGAAGGATTAGAGGATGACTAACCCAAATTCTGCATCAACAGATGAGCTACTTTCTCTGACTTCACATCTACAAGGAGACATGGCTAGAGAGTACAGTGAGTAAACAGTGTTTGGTAAAACTCCAGCAGCACTGCTGATACAATCCAAAAGCAAGACACTAACACAACATCACCATATCAGGGACACTGCAGTTTTGTGAATGATCAGCTACATAAACAATACCTGATCTGTGGTAGTGCTGAGCAAGGGGGACCAAGTATACAGAGAAACCAATGGACTACAATATCATTGTAAAACTTATAAAGTGATCGGTGAGTGTATATTACATGCTATAGCTTTAAAGGATAGTATTGCCAAATATTTAGATTTAAATCATTGTAATTTAATAATGTGTCATTTTCCAGGCATGTTGTGCTTTACAAACAATAATTTAATGTCTATTTTAGGTACATAAATGAGAACACTGGCTATGAGCAGTCTGCCCAAACAGTAAAATATTTCACATTACTTAGTATGGTGTTATATTTTGAATTTATGAAAATAAGAACATTATTAAACAATAAAAGTAATCCTTCTAACAACAACTGTAAAAATTGTGAAAATGTAAATTGAAAATTTGGTTTGTTCCCACACTATGAAGCACTTTCCTACTTTATATACGAATGGTTTTGGAAAACACTTGCAATTAAAGTGAGATTTTATGATTGGGTCTGCAGTGTTCTTAGTGAACAATGGTCTCAGGAAGTTAAATACCTGTAGAATACAATGCTGAAGTATTGCATGTATGCTATTCTTTGCTATAGCTGATTTTGGTGAACTTCCAGTTTAATTCTAGTTTAAAGTTGCTTAAAAATTAAATTCTTCAAACCTCTTAAAAGTTTAACTGGTGCATAATATTCTTTGCTGAAAATTTTGACACATAAGGCATCCAGTGAGATCAGTCGCTGTATTTTGGATTTACACAAGGGCCATTTTAGAGACACCAATTAACCTAAAACACATGTATTTGCACTATGGGAGGAAACCGGAGTACCTGTAGTAAACCCACGCAGACACAGGGAGGACCCATTCTGCTCCATCCTGGGATTAAACCCGGGATCTCCTTGATGTGAGACAGTGCTGCTACCCACTAAGCCACCATTCTGCCATTTATTAATATTTAGTGTTATTTTGTAGAGAAACACCTTTTTTAGAGTTACACCACTTAAGTATTTAATTCAGATTGTTATGCACAATTGTGCCCCTAAGACAGTCTACCATTTATTTGATGAAACCAAAAGGTATTTCAGTGCAGTAGAAATATGTCCACTATATCAAATCTATTATTTTCTGCGCAATACAGTGTTCGTTCATTTCACTACTTGAAGTTCGGCAGTCAAAAAAAAATCCACGTGTAATTTTTAGCATGATTCAAAAGAATTAAAAAAAACATCAAACAACAAATCCCGTACGACTGTTTCCTGCGACAACGAATCGTGTAACCTGACTCCAACTGGCACGAACAGGACTGGAAGTAAAGCAGATTGAAGTTTTGTCTGACAATTAGAGAACATTAATCAAAATACATTTAAAATGTAACCTTATAACGCGTGTATTTTCGTTTAATAGATGACCGATCCAATTGATTCTTGTATCGTTGCTCGTCTAAGCATGTCTTGTAGAAAATGCAAGTCAAGCTATTTGGTGATATATAGCAGAGTAGCATAGCATAGCATAGTCACCTGAGGCTAATTTTTAACCTGCTTAACGACTTTAGGAATGCTTTATGCGGTCAATATGTAACTTGTTATGCACTTTGTGGAAGGAGAATATTCGGCGCGATCAAGTAAATGGTATGAACTCTCTTTTAGTCGTTTTAAATGTAAGTCGAAAACAGAATGTAGCGTTAGCTAGCAGTGTTTATTTTAGTGAACGTCTGTTTATTAGTTGTTTATAGCATTTGCGGTGTTACATTGATTACATGTTATGTTCGGATGACATTAGCGTAATGCAAGACGTTTTAACATGATTATGTTTAAACTAAATGGCGGAAAACATGGTTTGTAGCTATACTGCATTATTCGTGATTACTGAATGTGGGCTGATATAATCTGATGAGTATAGTTGCCTGCTGTTTTGCTGCCTGTATTTGAAGAATGGTTTGTCATGGTTGTAGTTTCGGTGTCTGGTCACAGGACAGGGCTGTTTAAGTGGCTGTGTGAGGAGGTATGGAGAACTCGGGTTACAGCAGTGAGAGTTTCACCGGCCTGCACAGGACCACCAGCAGCGACGAGGATCTGGTGGAGATCACTGGTGCTACTTCGGACTTCTCCACCACCGATGACGTTCCTCCTCTGGATCGCGATTCGGGATCAGGTAAATAAGACGAAAGTTGACTTGTCCTGGGTTAATAGTTTACTAGGTGCACTAAGTGACAAAATGATGGGTGTTGGTGTGGAGTTTGTACTTGCTTTGCGGCACTTCTGACATCATTTCCTTCAGATTTAGGAAAATGACTTGGTCAGTAATAATGGACACTTGATAACAGGTCATCTCAAAGGTGTGTAATGGAGTGAGGATCATAGTTTTGTGTAAGAAAGTAAATATATCTGTCCAGCCATTTTGTCTGGATAGATAGATATTTATTCTTAATTTACAGACTGTCTGAATCCCAGACAGAGTTGTGTAGGAAATTGGAGCTGACAGAACAGGATTACTTTGATCAAATCTTTTTTTGTACCTTGTATTGAAGCTGTTGTATTTGGAACTGACTGGAGTTGTTAAGAGTTGTTTCTAGAGCGTCCATCCAGTAGAGCACTACAGTAATCCAACCTTGAGGTTATGAATGCATGAACTAGTTTCTCTGCATCTACAAAAGAAAGGATTTTAGCATCATTGTGTAGTCCTAAGAATAGATGTACTAATCGAGTCCGGTCTCATCTTGGTCTCGAGCGGATTCGGTCTTGTCATGTTCTCAGGTCAAGTCAGAAATTGTTGTTGAGAGAAGCCGAGCCTATTGCGTCTCACTGAGGTAATGCTAATCATAAACGGAACTATTGTCTATAGTTATTGAATAGCAACAGTCCATTCAAACACATTAAATCAAGCCTTTCTCTACATGCCTACATTAATTGTGCACTCAAATCAATTAACAGGGAAAAACAAGTCAGTGCTGCTCTTGTATGGCATCCAGGCAATGACCATGATCTATTCCGAATTGTCTGACGTTAGGTTGCAATTTTTCCTATGCACCAGTTTGCTTTATTTTGCATGTTTAATATTAAAACGTGCAGGATAGTTTTTGGCTATGTTCAGCTGACTTTATGTGGAATGTTTATGTTTGATAGAAGAAAAACCTATCCCACTGTTGCTTCAAAAAGTCACATTGTTCATGAATGTACTATGACTATAATATAATAAGAATCAGTAATGATTTTAGACTAATGCTACTATTTATTGTTGGTAAGGAATGCTTATCAATGTAAAATGAATTTCTTTTTTTTTCTAGTTTGGTTGGTGGGTATTTTCATTTGACTGTTTTTTGTCTTGGACAGAGATTACTAAAATATTTGACCTTGACTCGGACTCTGGTCTACTGGTCTTAATAATAACACTATGTAAAAAAAGCCGTTCCAGCAGTGTTTCTAATGTGGGCATTAAAGAAGATTTATGGAGTTTTAGATACTGAGCAGTCATTGAGATTTGGTAAAAAGTTAACAAGCATCTTCCTTGAACAGTGTGGCTGACACATGTAGGTCTACGGTGAGCTTGGAGAGTAAATTGTTTGCATAAGCAAACTAGTACCGGTTGGTCAGGTATGATCCAAGCCAAGCAACAAAGCACCAATCCTCTAACATCTGTGGTATTTTTTAACCTATTCAGGAAAAGTCATGAACGGCAGTGTCAGATGCAGCACTTACATGTAATAGAACAAGAAAACACAAAAAAACCTAATTATTTATTTGTTTCTTCTCTTGCTGGTATAAAATGAATGCTTATTATCATTCTGTCAGCTGCCATATACACGCATGCATAGGCTGTAGGACGTTACCAGTGGTCCCTTAGCTGTGCTACTATAAACGTGCAGTTTTCTGATGCATGACTGTCTTGTTTCTAACATGTATGATGCACCAAGAATCTTGTAGGACCTGAAGAGAGAATCTGATATCAAACAGGTTTTGGTTGTTAGACTTAGAGTTGTTAAGACTGTGTAAATATGCTAAACTTTTAATATCAGTAATAATGGTGACTTTCACTAAAGTTTGAGAGTTTTAGCCAGTATTCTTATTTTGTCTTGAAATCTGTCATAAATTACATTATATACATTAAATCCAAAATCAGAAAAAGCTGGGACAGAATGGATGATGCATGCATATATATATATATATATATATATACACACACACACACACACACACACACACACAGTAGTCAATTCCTGGTATCTGAACTCTCTGTATTTGGTTTCCTGTTATAACATGTGAAGTATTTTCTGCTATCCAAGGCACAGTAATGAAAAATTATTGTTTTATATATATATATATATATATATATATATATATGGGAATCAAATTCTGTAGTATTTTTAAAAACTATTTTGAAATATCACCTAATTTTTATGAGCAAGATATAAATGTATGTTTATTTGTATTTATAAATCATTTCCATTGTTCAGCTGGAATTGGGGATGGACTTAACGGGGTCCCGAAGCTCATGGACCTTCTGGATGAGCCAGTACCCGGAGTGGGCACTTATGAAGACTTTAACACTATTGACTGGGTGCGAGAGAAGTCCAAGGACCGAGACCGTCACAGAGAGGTTGTGTAGACGCTTCTACCCTAGGAGAGAAGTTCCAATTTGCTGGAATATATACCGATCAGACAAAAACATTAAGTCCACCTGGTCTGTAAAAATGTTTAGACATGAATGCATGGATCTAAGGTTTCCCAGTAGAACATTCACCAGCATCACACTGCCTTTACCAATTTGTCTTCTTCCCAGTTGTATCCTATACCATCACTACTGGATGTAAATGATTCACTCATATCTGAGAGTTCATGTGATGGGGGGGGGGGATAATGGGACTCATCAGACTAGACAATCTTCTATTACCACAACATCCACTTCTGTCATTTTATGTTTATGTCTATCCAGGTTTTTGTTTGCGCACATTTTTTTTCTGTGCATGTTTTGGCTGGTCGGTGTAAATTGGAAGATCTAGTGAAATTGTAATCTAGTCTAGCGCTCGAGTAGATTGGATTAATGTGCAAACTGTATACTTCTGTTCTCAGATTGCCAGTCAGAGCAAAGAGTCTACCTGGGCGTTGCTGAAAAGCATCAATGATGCCTTTTCTGGTTGGCTCCTTATGCTACTGGTGGGATTGATGTCAGGTTAGTAATTATATTTATTGTAGTTCATGGTAGTTTGGTCTAAAAGCTGCTGAGCTACGAATTCTTGAGCAATACTGTATGAGATAAGTTCTCAGTTTGCTTTCCCACCATGTTTTGAAATTTGTAACTGTTACTAAAATTATACACACAAACACACAAACACGTGTCAAATATACAGTGCTGCTAACTTGATTGAATTTTAATTAATGTTAAAATTAATTAATTTGTTTTGCCATTTTGCTCAATTGTGAGGTTAAGCCTGTGTTTATTTATGATAACATCTAATGTTTTCTTTTAACACTGCTTTCTGATCAGGGCTATGGGTGTCTGGTGCCAGTCCTCTGCGTTGGTAGGGCGCAGGCATTTTACAGAACACCAGTCCATTGCAGGGCTGTAGCAGACACTGTTTCAGCATTGGGGCTTGGTTCTCTTTCACTCTTTTATACACCTGAATTCTACATCTTCACAGTCATGCATATGATATCCTAAGAAACAAATTAAGCCCCACTCTCTCAGTATTTGAAGACAGAGCCTATTAATGAGTGATGATATTAGCCCAGCTGACATAGCTTAAGAGTCAACCAACCAACACTCCAACCAACAAACCAACCAGCACATTCATTTAAGCATGTGACGCACCAAGGGGACCTGGAATTGGGTCCCTGCTTTGGTGCAGAAGCTTATCAGGCCACTGCACCATCCGTAGTCCCAAATAACATATTTTAATCAAAAACTTTAAGCCATTATATGCTGCAGTGTATTTTGCTATTGCTATGCAATATTGAACACAACTGACACTACTTCCTGACTAGACTTCCTGATTTGTTTTAAGGTGCCCTGGCTGGTGGCATTGACATCTCGGCACACTGGATGACTGACTTGAAGGAAGGAGTGTGTCTCAATGGTTTCTGGTTCAACCACGAGCACTGCTGCTGGAACTCCAAGGAGACCACATTCCAGGAACGAGACAAGTGTCCGCAGTGGAAGAGCTGGGCAGAGCTCATGATCGGCTCCAATGACGGACCGTTTGCTTACATTATAAGCTACCTGATGTACGTGTGCTGGGCTCTGCTCTTCTCCTTTTTAGCCGTATCTCTGGTCAGAGCCTTCGCTCCTTACGCTTGTGGCTCTGGTATTCCTGAGGTAAGGCCAGCAGTGTCATGTTGGCGTGTGGTTGTGGTGCCGTTCATTTTCTGAATGTTGAATTGTTTATGCTTCAACCAGAGATAAGCTCATATCATCTTCTTGTGGTCCTCAGATTAAGACTATCCTCAGTGGGTTTATCATCCGAGGTTACCTTGGCAAGTGGACTCTGATGATTAAGACCATCACTTTAGTGCTGGCTGTGTCGTCTGGTCTCAGTCTGGGTAAAGAGGGCCCACTGGTCCATGTAGCTTGTTGCTGTGGAAACATTCTGTGCCATCTTTTCACCAAATACAGGAAGAATGAGGCCAAAAGACGTGAGGTTAGTTATTAAATGTCAAATCCTGTAAAGTTTCTCACTAGAGTCTTCAGTTTGTCACACAAGACTCGTGATAGATGGGTCTAATCTAAATATTTTCACGAAGTCCTTCAGTGCCACGTAATAAAAAAAAAAGTAGAATGAAGTGTGCTGTTACACTTTTAGCATACAAGAGCTATCTATTGGTGTGTGAAAAATTAATAAAATGCACAGCCCTAATATTACAATAACTTTTCTATAGTGATGCACTGTAATGTTTTTGGTATGTTTTTTTTTAATGATATTTATTAAAGCTGAGCTGCTATTATTTTATTGTTAGTTCTTCACATGAGCAGTGATTACAGATTGCTTGTTTATTGTTTCTGGGTGTTGTGAATTGATTCCACACAGATAACAGTTTTGCTTGCTTGTGTTCAAACTAAACCAGTCTGAGAAGGGAGAGCGAAGAAACCAGAGCATTTTAATTACTTTTATTTTTGATAGATAGTGTTCTGCTGGATACCTGGACTAGGGGGAAAAAGAGAAAGCTGACATCACAGCATTGAACATTAAAATTAAAAACCGTGTAGAAAAGCACATTTTTATGTACAACAATACAAGAAACAAATACTATACACCAACAACCACGAAGGAAGTATCGCAACACCCAGCAGAAAAAAAAAATCTGACATAAAAATGACTCACTAAATGAACTAAAAATACACATGGGAAAGGGCACTAGCCAGTGAATAGCCAAATGAAACTAACTGGCTTTAAAACGACAACAAAAGCATCCTTGAATTATTTATTTGTTTATTATTTTCTTTTTCTTTTGTTTTCCATGTTTTATCTCCACTTTTCCTGGTAAGGGTCTGGCGTCTATCGCCACAGCTTTGTGCGTGCAGGTCACTGGCTAGAGTATTAGAATGCTGCACCCACCAAGTACATCTTTCCATTAAAAAAAACCAACAAAAAAGTAGTTTGTGCCATTTCATTTTAAGTTTTATTGATAGTTTTATTGATAGTTTCATTGACTCGCATGCTGCCCTAGTTGCCACTATTTGGGTTGAACGTCTCATCCCCTTACAGACTCTCAGGCCTTTTGCCTGTATTCATTTGTGTTTGTCTCTGCTCTCTGGCCAGTCCTGACATTAACCATTTTTGAAACAGCAAGTAAAAAAAATGCAACTAGTGAACTGAATTGTTTATGTAGATGTTTTTCTAGCTCTGTATTCTCTGTTATGTCAGGTGCTTTCTGCTGCCGCTGCGGTGGGCGTATCAGTGGCGTTTGGTGCCCCTATTGGAGGAGTTCTCTTCAGCTTGGAGGAGGTAAATGTCTTTTCATTAGACTGTAGTTTTAATGGAGCTCCCTGGCAGACTTGAAAGCTTTCCGTTCCTTTATGGTCACACAGAGCACCAAGTTTACTCAAGTTCACTTTCATCCTATAGGTGAGTTATTACTTCCCTTTAAAGACGCTGTGGCGCTCCTTCTTTGCTGCTCTTGTGGCAGCTTTCACACTGCGTTCCATCAACCCCTTTGGAAACAGCCGACTGGTACTGTTCTATGTGGAGTTTCACTCTCCATGGCACCTTGTAGAACTGGTGCCATTTGTTCTGCTTGGCATTTTCGGGGGCATATGGGGTGCCTTCTTTATCCGGGCCAACATCGCCTGGTGTCGTCGCCGCAAGACATCACGTCTGGGCCACTATCCTGTCCTGGAAGTCCTGGTGGTCACAGCGATAACAGCCTTGCTGGCCTTCCCCAACAGCTACACGCGCATGGGCACCAGTGAGCTGATCTCCGAGCTTTTCAACGACTGTGGTCTGCTCGACTCTTCCCAGCTCTGCAACTATGCTAATGTGAGCGACATCAAGAGCAACAGTAACACGCTGCCCGACCGGCCCGCGGGACACGACGTCTTCACAGCCATGTGGCAGCTTGCACTAGCTCTCGTCTTCAAGATGCTCATTACCGTGATTACCTTTGGCATGAAGGTCAGTAATATTTACGTAACTTAAGTAAATGTATTATTTGACATTAAGACAGACCGCATTAATATTCATGTGCTTAATAATCTGTTCGCTGCAGAAAATAGTTTTTAATCAGTAGTCAGTTTACATGCACTTGTACAGATAATGGGAAATCAATGGGATTACATGACCTAGGAAATACTCTTATTTGCTACATTGCAACCAGCCAATAATCTCACAGCAGGATGTGACATAAACGTCAAACTTATTTTATTTAAAGCTTTGTTTCCCCAGGGTATTTTCTGCATTTGACAGTCTTCCCAAAAAGATATTTGTCAGCCTTTTTGTGGGTACTGCTTTAAATTCTAAGGTTGCCACATCCCCCAAGAGAAACAAACAGTGTTCCTGGGCCTGGGAAAGCTTTTTGCATTATGATACTCTTTTGGAGATGCTGGTCATCCAGGTAGCAGCCAGCAGTGTCAATGGACAAATCGTTTTTTGTTTTTCACTTTCAACATATTATTAAAATGTTGAGAACATGAGAAGTTCACTTTCTTATGAATATTCTTTGTAGGAATGATTTATCTGTGGATTATTCCATGCGTATATACACCCTCATTAGCACAATGGAGGCAATTTAGAGCGACCACTTAACCTAATGGATTTTTGGAATGTGGGAGGAGAACCTAGAGAACGCACAGGGAGGACATGCAAACTTCACAAACATACGTGCAGTCCTGTCGGGATCGACGTTGGGATCGTACCGCATTAATATAGTCTGTGCCATTGTTCTCCCAACTAGTAACATTTGTTTGATTTGTGGACCTTTATTCTTGGAGTGCACTTCTCTTTTGAAGGTAATTGGAATGATGGTCCCATCGGCCATCGACCACCTTCCTCTGTTTGAATTTTTCTTCACCCCTTTCACGCTGTAGGTGCCCTCGGGCCTGTTCATTCCCAGTATGGCTGTGGGAGCGATTGCAGGAAGGCTGCTGGGTGTGGGAATGGAGCAGCTGGCATATTACAACCATGACTGGGTCATCTTTAGGGGCTGGTGCTCTCCTGGGGCGGACTGCATCACACCAGGTTTATATGCCATGGTGGGTGCTGCTGCCTGCTTGGGTAAGAGACTTGCACACAGGTCTATCAGTTGATCTCGACCATTGAGTAATGGAGGTGTGAGAATTCAACCATGCACGTATTTCTGTAATGTGTTAAGTAAATGGATAAGTGAGTATCAACTCTTCCCCATGAAGTCTAAGAAAGTAAAATCTCTTTTTTTTTGTATCTCCAGGTGGTGTGACTCGAATGACGGTCTCTCTGGTAGTCATCATGTTTGAGTTGACCGGAGGATTGGAGTACATTGTTCCCCTCATGGCTGCTGCCATGACCAGTAAATGGGTTGCAGATGCGCTTGGCCGTGAGGGCATCTATGAGGCCCACATTCGTCTGAATGGTTACCCTTTCCTTGAGCCCAAAGAGGAGTTCAGTCACAAAACTCTGGCCATGGATGTGATGCGGCCTCGGCGCAGTGACCCTCCGCTTTCAGTAATAACACAGGATGGCATGAGCGTGGAGGAAGTAGAGACTCTCATTGCTGATACGTCTTACAGTGGTTTTCCCGTGGTGGTCTCGCAAGAGTCGCAGAGACTGGTGGGCTTTGTGCAGCGCCGGGACCTTATCATCTCTCTTGGTGAGTGACACCAGCGGCAGCTTAACTGTTTATGATTGTTGAAAATGTTCATGTTTAGAAACCCATTGTTAGTAACTGCTACAATGGTGCAACTGGTTTGAATGTTTATTGAAGATGCATTGATCGATCGGCCGGTGAGCAGTATCGGCTGGTTTTCAGAGTGAATGACTGTGATCCATGATTGGCCACTCAGTGTCATATAACAGATTCACATTTGGGTCACATTTGGGCTTTACTTGGGACTAGGGGTGGGTATTCGAAAGGATATCACGAAACAATTACATCACTAAACATTGCAGTACAGTACCTGTGCTATATTGAGATGTTCCACATAGTTCAGTGAAAAAATAAAATCAGCTGAAATACAAATTACTCTCTGCAATCTGAGTCGTCTTAATTTGTCACATCACACTGAAACGTCACACGCACAAACTCCGTCATAACACATTTATGTCATAAAACATCTACGAGTGGAGGAATCGATGTAGTGTATACTGAAAACAAATATCTAGTTGTTATTGCTGTATTTATTTTTTAGTAAAACCCTACTTCTTAACCTGACAGTGGTATAAACAAAGCCACACATGCGAACAGTACAGTACTTTTGAATAACATTAGTTCAGTATTCAGTTCATGTGTGTAAGGAGTAAACATAAGCAGTTGATGCTCAGCTGCTTGAAAGGTTTTTTTTTTTTTTTCCTGTTCCCAACATTTAGCACAGTTCGATTCTGTTTAATTCTTGTGTTTTTTGTGTTTCAAACCAATTCTCCATTTACTTTAAGGACACCATGGCAACAAGTTGATGAACTTATCTGGAAGTTGAAACCTATAAATATTCTATATTGAGAGTAACTGGGGTATTCAGTACAACCCATTTTACTACCCCCGTTTGTTCGGTCTCATATTATGAGTGTTGCTGAAATATCAGAGCTCAATAATTAGAGGAATATAACTTGTGACTATATAGTGTACATAAAAAAATCCATGGTCATGTTTAAATATCAGTTTTCAGTAAGTATAGCTAAAAATATTTGAAGGTATTTGTAAGAAAAAGTACACTTTTAAAACCCACATTTTCTCGTTCCTGCAGACCGTGCCCGGCAGCGACAGGAGGGTGTAGTGAGCACCTCGCGGATTTTCTTCACTGATTACATTCCTCCTCTGCCACCCAATTTTCCTCCTCCAGTGAGGCTTCGGGGCATCATGGACCTCAGTCCCTTCACTGTTACAGACCACACTGCCATGGACATTGTGGTGGACATCTTCCGCAAGCTTGGGCTGCGCCAGTGTCTCGTTACTCACAACGGGTAATATACCTTTTTAAAAGCATTTATAAGAAAGGGGTCATAAAATTTGATCCAGGCATCATGACTATGCTTGCTATATAATGTTGGTAACGTTTGCATCTCGCCACAAGTGTGTTCCACCCAACGTAACATACGGATGTACGCTCGGGGGAGTCTGACAAATGGAAAAAAAAATTTTTTTTTATACATTAGCAAATAGGGTAAGAATAACCCAACATCCATCGCTATTGGGTACATTCCTCTGCTTAAAACGCCGCTAGACCAGTCATCAGACACAATGGACGCTAGATGGCGCCAAATACATTGGTTACAAGATTGAGATTAACCCAGTGTTCATTTGTGTTTTAATTCGATGCGGTGAGGATATAACACTTTTTCATTTCCATCTTTCAGCATAATGTTCTGATTATTTATTTATTTGTGGCAACCATGTGTCAAAGGTATACATTATAAACACTATAAATCAAACCTGATCGTGGCACTGGATAAGTAGGCTGTCTTCATGAAATGATTTCATACTGTATTTGAAACGAGAACATTTGATTTTCATGTACATTTGTGTACATTCAAGTGTATTGACTGCAATTTAAATAGAAGCTGTTCTATTATGAATAAGCGATTCCGTAACTTGTTGCTCTCTTAACCATCAGATCTTCATGCAAACGGAGTAAGTTCTTTAGAATTTGTAGCTTTCAATGTCTCAGAAATGCTGTTGTGAAAGCATTATCCCCCATCCAGGCCCGTCCATGCCCTCACATCTCTTTTAATCATCTGCCATTAGCCCTGAAAAGTACAGTATATTGAATAGAATTCAGGTAATACACATTCTAAAACCCTGCCCAGTAGAGTCCTGTTAGTTTTGCATTGGAAGGAATTAGTCTCCAAGTACCTCTACATGTGTAAATAATAATCCACCAGTTAGACACACTTCTTAAATAACTTTCACCATTCGCAAATAAATAAATCCAAGTTCCAAGTGTCTCACAGTCTGACATTTGTATAAATACAGCTAAATTCATAAATACACATTTTTGGATCTCAGACTGAGGTCCAGCCTAAAGTTAATACATGATATTAAGGAATAAATGATGGAACAAACAAGCACAATATCGTTATAAGTAATGCACGTTTAATAGACGTTAGCCTTGCATTTTTACTCACTGTATTTGAACATCCACTTGAATCCAAAAATGCATGAGGGGTGAAGATTCAACATTTTACACGTACATTTTAAAACTGAAACTGCAACTTTTAAACATAAGCAACGATACAAATGAACAAATGCGGTCGTTTTCACATACAAATTGTGATGTATCTATGACAACCAAAAATGCACATTTATGAATTTAGCTGTATTTATACAAATGTTAGTCCATGCATTGAAATGTGAAATACTGCCATAATGAAATGCTACAACCCGCACCAGCAACCACACCACATTCAAAGTCACTTAAATTTAGTTTTTTTTCACCTTTCTGAAGTTCATCTTGACGAGGTCTACATAACTAAGTGTGTTTAGTTGCTCCTATGTGATTGGCTGACTGTATCTTTGGGTTAACAGGCAGTTGAGCTTAAGTGGCTGGGTGAGTGCATATACAATATAGGATGGGTGTGCAGAATATAGGGAAGAGTAACTGTTAGTAACCAGATGGACTAAAGAAAAATGTCTAATGTGTAGCAGTGCCAAAAGGTCAGTATTTTTGAATTGTCAGTGTCACGATGTAATCATTGGGATGTCTCTGTTTGCACGTCTAATAATGTTGTTATTATTAATGTAACATTTATTTCTCCTCATGAGGCAACAGTGTCATGGAAAATAAAGGGATTTGGGATGTTTTTGTGTAACATGTATCTGGCTATCTTTGAACGCCGCTTGAAGACCCACGTATTCTGCACTTGCCTCAACTAACACCCCCCTCTTTTTCTCTCTATCGCTCTTAAAAAAAAAAAACCCAAACACCTTTTCAGTTTTTGAAGTGTGTTATTGTTTAGATTCCTGGTTATTAAGAATGGATTATGTCATTGATGTCTTAAAGCACTTTTGTAAGTCACTTTGGATAAGGACGTCTACTAAATACTGTAAATGTGCTGGGCATGATTACAGGGTCTCATTTTCATATCACTAGTATATTATATATTTAATATATCTCACAGGTAATATTTATTTGTTTAAAAACTTCTAGAACTTATGTTTTGCATTGCTTACACTTAATAAGATGCATTTTATGGAATGTAAAATCTATACATTCCATGTATGTATATTGTGACAAAATCGTATTGTGGTAATCGTATCGTATAATGTTGAGAATTGAATCGTGAGCAGAGAGTAATGTTACACCCCTACTGATGCGTCTGTCTTTGTCTTCACTCACAGGCGCTTACTGGGCATTATCACAAAGAAGGACATTTTAAAGCACATGGCCCAAATAGCGAACCGTGACCCAGACTCCATCCTCTTCAACTGAAGCTCCAAAGCTGGACTTTCCTCTCTCAACGCCTCTCCAAAGTGTAGCCATCTGTTGGGCAGGAGGAAACCTGTCTGATTAATCATTTGCACTAATCAGTGCGTGACGAGAGCACTCACACTGTGACGGCTATTTGTTGTGCCTCTTTGCTGCGGGCACACGGGTGAGATGCAGTAAATCATCCTGCACTTCAGCGTACGTCTTCATCACCGTGCTCGTCCAGAAGTAGCAGAAAACATTTTAAAGAAGACAAGTGGTAAAAATGTAATCGATTTGCATGAACAATCCCATTCATATCGTTGCTAATGTTTATCTATAGCTAAATATATTGCATTTCTGCAGTACCCCTTTTTAATTTGATATATTTGACTAAAAGCCACATGTGCCCACAGTTACAGTCATTATTAGATTTTGGCAGATTATTTAAATAGCCGTCTAAAGAACATGCATTACATCATTGTAAAGCCACTAATATTCTGGATTTTTCAAAATTACTCAGCAAAAGTACACTAATGATGTGGATATTTTACTAAACGTGTTGACTCATCACTACATATGGAAAGGTTTGCTAGGAGAAATACAAATTTTAATAAGTAATCGAGATTGGTATTCAATGTTAAACTAATTCAATGAAAGAATTTAGCAAGTTTTTACAGAAAACTATTTCATTGCAATTTATTTACAATTGAGTCACTTTCCATCAGGCGCTCTTGTGGAACTGTAGGCTAATAATGCTAGCCCACCTCCAATACAGGCACAGCTGGCTGGGTCTGAGGGAGGATGGCAGGATGGGGGATCATATCTCGATGGAACAGCAACCACTGGTGTCTTCTCTAGAGTGTCTTTACACTGTGTAAATTGGCCGAATCCATATTAACTGATAATGCCAGTTTTCTTTCAGATGTTAAACTCTTCATTGTTGAATACACAGTACTATGCAAAAGTCTTAGGCCACTCTGAGATGAGGTTTTTTTTTTAGCAGTGATTGAATGACATTATATAACATATTATTGACATTTTGTCCCCAAACCCAATTTTTAAAACTTGGGTTTGTCACTGCATAATACTGTCACTTTTTCCACAGGTTTTTGTGAGCTTTAGTATATCTTAGCCTTTTCACTCAGAACTAGCTTACAAAAAATGTCTTGCCAAAAGACTCCAAGCTTCTTTATACTGTAGGAGGCTTATCCTTGACAGTTCCCTCTGTAGCCTATATAAGTTTTTTGTTGCCTTTTCTGGTTGTATTCTAAATGAGTCTAAAATAATTATATATGGTCATTATAATATTACAAAAGCAATGATCATATTTTATTTAATTCTGGCCTAAGACGTTTACACTGTACGGTATAGTGATTTTGTTTGTCCTTTCCCTTATTAGCAGAGCTGAGTAGGGGTTGCTGTTGCAGTGTTTATTTCCCCCAGCCTTATCGCTCTGAGACACAGCTAGTCGTGGCCACTGGAAGCAACCTCCAACCCACATCAGTGGGTTATCAAATGTTAAATCTAAGCAAAATTTGAGTCTAAATTACTAAATGACCTACCCAAATGCATTTGAATGTGGCATATTTGCCGCTCTCCATTACAAATAGAACAGCTGAGTTTTCTAATGATCAAATTCTCAAGGTAAGACGTATGCAAACTTGCAAATTCTTATACTCCATGATAAAGGGAAGTTGTGTTAATCATTTATTGGAATAGCCTGCATGGATGTGTTTTTGGGCAAACAAGCAGTTATATTCATGCTTTTGTAATTGTAATATCTGTCATTCGTTTTGTTGTAATGTCTTCCAATTCAGGTATTCACATTTATGCTTCTGTCACTTCCATTTTTGTTTCATGTCTAACACGTTATGTGTTTGGGAGAATAAGTTTACAGCACGGTGAGATGTGAATGAGAAACCTGTAGGGCACTTTTTACCCCTCAGAGTCATGTGGGGTTTGCACAAACTCAAGCATTTAAATAGTTTTCTGCATGTATTGTGATGTTACCCCTAAGACTTTGCATCTGGGCATTCCACTCTTAACATTTACATGATTGGTTAATCTTGCTTGGGTATGACAGTCTGCTTTGCCTCTATTTCTATGAGCTTGATTTAAATCTTTTGTATATGCTTCATTTGTTTAGGAGTTCAGCATTTATGTTAAATCTGCTCAGCTCTCCGTGGTATGTGAAGGTGCTTTGAGTGGAGCGTGTATGATATTTGTAGATGTAGATGATTTCAAAAGAAAGCATGTCTTGGGCTACATTCACACTGCAAATAGAAGTGGCTTAAATCTGTTCCTTATTTAATGCAGATTCAGAACAGAAATCGCTTGAAAGGTGAATTA
The DNA here is from genome assembly GCA_034779995.1 of Parotocinclus haroldoi. Classification (NCBI taxonomy): domain Eukaryota; kingdom Metazoa; phylum Chordata; class Actinopteri; order Siluriformes; family Loricariidae; genus Parotocinclus; species Parotocinclus haroldoi. The sequence continues at coordinate 26,965 of JAUZST010090095.1, forward strand.
ACTTTTTTTGCATCTGGTTGTGAAATGTGATCTACAGTAAGGTCACCTTTTCAGTTATTAATTTTAGTCCTATTAATTTTAGTTGATATTTGTTGCGCTGGGGAAAAGTGCAAAGCTTCTGATGACTGCACAGCATCAAAATACCTTGACAATTTTAGTACTGGAATACGTTTGTAGACACTTTTGTATTGTTTCATGAAATGCATTTTTTTTACTTTCTTTTCGCATTTTAGCTCCATGTTTCTGACTCCTATCTCCCGAATCACAGGGTACAGGCATAAGCATGATCCAGACTAAACAAGTCTTTCGCCGGGCTACGAAGGGGGCACTGTCGCAGCACTGGGGATCGTTTAATATTGTTCTCTCTTTCTTCACATAGTGTTTTGTGATGGATGGATTGGCATGTCAGACTGATGTGCAACCCAAATGCAGTTTTTGTGCTCGTATATTTCTTTCACTTTCATTAATTGTCTTGTTTTGTGTGATTCAGTAATCAGCCGAACAAACAAACATTGTTTAAACAATATTGCGTAGCAGCATTATTGAAATTAGTGCTCTGGATTTACAGTTATGGTATTTAGCAGACAGCCTTATCCAAAGCAACTTACAACCCATGCAGTCTTACAATTCAAGAAATGGCCGGTTAAGGGCCTTGCTGATGGGCCCAACTGTGGCAGCTATGGGATTTGAACCAGAACATAAGTGTCTGGATGCTTAAGAGAAATGTTTGTGCTACAGCCACAGTGACGAAGAAAACCTTTCATGATGGACAAAATTAGAATGCACACAGGGCTCATTATTTACATTTACATTAAGTGATACCAAAGCATGCAGTTTAAACAAATTTATGCATTTACTTGAGCAGTTACTTCAGATGCTTATTTACATATTAGTGAGTTATGGTCATAAAGTTTAAAGTCTTTGCAGTGAATAAGGTCTAGTGAGCTTTTGACTAAAGGTCATAGGAGGAGGGCATCTGCTAAATGGTGTAATTGTAACTTCTACATCACAGTAATACGAACAAACTAAAACCACAATCAGATATGAGCCAAACAAGAAAAAACATTTCATTTTACAGTGTGAATGTAGCCATAGATGGGCCTTCCCAAGTTGAACTGAGCCAAGTAACAGGATTTGTTTTTGTAATTAATAAAAGGAAAAGCAAAGCAAAGCATCCCATTTTTCCTCCACTCATCCTGGTCAGAGTACCAGGGGAGAATCAAGCCTTACCCATAATTCACAGGCCGTGGGAAGATGTACATCCTAAATAGGACACCGATCCATTACAGGGTATCTGGAATGAGCCAAAAGGCCTTCCTGTTGCAAGCTACCCCCATGATTTGAATCCAAACCTCTGGAGAAGCAGTTTTCAGCAGCTACCTTTTACCTCTGATCAACTGGAACCGCTTAGAATTGAGTCTTTGCAATGAAATACTCTGACATTTTTGTGAAAACAGCAGTGTGGTATAACATTATTTGCATAGGACTTTGATTTAAAATAAAGCTAAAGCCACACTAGAACCATAACTGTGGCTTCAGTGATTGATTTTTAGAGTGCATTAAATAATGTAATAAGTCATTTTTATCTAGAAAAAACAACACATTTTTCATGCTCATGGTCTCAATTAATAGATTGTTCCCTTGCCTTGAGTTATGTTTTACTTAAAACATTCACATTTTTGGTTTACCACATCAGGTACTTTCTTAGCATTCTTTATTTAATCATTGTTTTGATAAAAAAAAAACCCTTTCACCTGGGTGTATTGGTTTATCAGCTAGTCTCTGAGATACATGTGTATGGAACTTGCCAAGAGCGCTTTTGATATAGTATTGGCTAGTGATTTAGATGGTCAACATATTCTGTCAAAGGGTGTTGCATTATTTGGGAGGTGATTGTAAAATTAAGATCCAGGTGGTAAAAAAGAAAATGAAAGGCACTTTGTTTGTGTTGAATAGCGGATGGCAGCTCAGGATAACTGGTCTCAGACTATGGATTAGTGTCCAAGAACTACCAAAGTTTAAAGACTCGACTACTAATTGGAAGGTTGGGAGTATAAATTTTGACTCCTGTCAGTTACCATCAATTCTCACTCCAGCTTATTGGTAATGGGTTAGGGCTCTAGACTGCCATATAGACCGTTCTTCAAAAATAGCTTCTGCCAGCTTGCACCGTTTTCCAGCTATACAGTTGTAGTGCTACTAATCATAAGTTGAAAGTGCAAATTGTATCTCTGTCACTACCGGGCCCCTGATGCTCAAATGTCTATGGGCACAACAGCAAATGATAAAGGGCTTAAACATAAAACAGTGGTGCAGCAAATGAGTATAAAAAAAAAAAAGAGTATTGACTTCTCTAGCCATTTATTTTTCCATTTTGTGTTTGCTGAGATTAGTTGTCTTATTAGGTTTTATGTTACTATGAGTTGACTTAATGAGGATTTCCATTACTGTATGTCTTTCTGCACATTGTTGTGTGTGTGTTCTAGCCATTCCCCACCCTTCTTGTTGGCAGTCTCAAGCCTATTCCAAACTTCATTGGCTGCAGGTGGAAGCGCATTGTGGATGAGAAGCCAGTCTGTTGCAAGACGGGTGTCACTCATACAGTGCCAGAGGAAGATCTCCTACCATGTCAGAGATTCAGTGCTGTGTTGCAGAAGTTTTAGGTTGACATTTATTGCCTTTATCTCTATAAACACATTATCAATGTATTAGGTCTTATAGATAATCACAATAAGCTAATTTGTTATTGTAGTATTCCTCAGGGCATGATGCATGCATGGCTTGGATACTAAAACTTAATTTAACTGCAATACAACCTTAATGCCAGTGTTTGAAATAGGACAGTTTTATAGCATATACAGATTATCCACTATTGTATGAATGATTTAATGGAAAAGGGTTGTAGGTGTATGAGGGTGAAACTGACATACCCATGTTCCTTGTGATACTGTTAGGTACATAAGCTAAAATGTTTAAGGAAGCTCTAAACTGTTTACATCATCCAAAGACACACTTGCTTTAAACTCTACTCGCTCATCAATCCATAAAGGGCTGGATTTATTCGAAACATGTTGACACCATTTTATTTTATTACTAGTTTTTGTACTAAGGGAAACCCTTGAAATTGGATTCTTTAAGCTTGGGAGTTACTATCTCTTTATTCATATACACTACTTAATAAGCATTTTCACTATTTTTTTCTTGCTGAACAGTCCCTTGATTATATCATGATGTACTTGTCAGGTCTTAATACGTGTAATGTATTGAGTTAGTTATTCGTACTCGTTTAATTAATCTAATCAATGCTTGTTTATCATGATCATGTATGTATTATGCGAACATATTAATGTAACATTATAGTAATTTATTCATTAATAATCATAACATGAATTGATCCTGTGTGCGTGCGCGCACGTGTGTGTTTGTTTTGGTTTTTTTTGGGTTGTGTGTGAAAACGTGCTGATGTTCATCAGGAGAAGGTATAGGAATGTGTTTTTCATGCTATCCAGTGTGCTATAAACCCTTAGGCTACATTGGCACAAAAAGCAGTTGCAGTGGGTGGAGCAATAGTGATATTTTTTATGAACATGTTTAAGGGGAGATTGTGTGTTCCATGTACCTTGTGATGAACTGGTGTCTTGTCCAGGTTTGGCTCCTGCCTTGTGCACTGTGTTGCCCCTGCAACCCTGAATTGGTCTCAATTAAGTATGAAAAGTGAGTGAGTGTTTTAGACTCTGGCTACCTATCAGGAGGTTGTGAATTCAAATCCTTGATCTACCAAGGTGCTACTCTTGAGCCACTGAGTAACATCCAAGTGTTCAGTTCAAATGCATTTGCAAGCATGTTGGAATCCCCACACCTAAATGATGTTCTTGTAACTTCATAGCAAGAAGCAAACCACAGATATAACACTAAACATTTCTGTAATAGATGCACATTCTGGCTTTGTGACACACGCACAAATTAAATTATTACAATTAACAGCTTATTTTTTTCCCAGATAAAACAAATGAAAAATATATGGAATCGTGTAATGAAGGAGGAACTTGCAGAATCATCAACCATAAAACCCACAATTACTTGGGTGACCAAGGATGACCTGAATCAACAAAAACTATTGTACGGCAAGCAGTTTCCAGCTTTAGCACTTCACGGATCAGCTTTGAATGCTAGAGCCCTGTCATGCCCTGTTTCACTTCATGTTTTCTTCCAATTAGCCAAACCATTAGTCAAGCAGCTTGTCTGTAAAACTTACTTTCAATGGCAGACTATATTTAATATTTGTGTGAGTGTTCCATATTTCTTTCCTTCTATGCGATCTGGAAAAATTATGCCATATAAGGTAACAAAAAATAGTTGAGCATGAATAATAGTTGCAATTCAATTTGGCATGAGCTGGACAAGTTCATAGTGGCCAGATTTCATGGATGTCTTCCCTGGTGTCTTACTTGTTGTTCCAGGAAGTCACAAAAATGTTCACATCTGGGGATTTTGCGGATCAGTCAGGAAGTGTGACAGCTCCGGAGTGTGCATCAAGCCAATCAGTCACGTTTGCAGCTCTGTGAATGGGAGAAATTCATCTTGGAATAGGGGGATAGGAATGTTCTGTCCCTCTGTAAAACAATGAACAAAAGGCAAAACCTGGTTGCCCAGCTGCTTAGTGCAGGCATTTTGGGTCAAATGTACTGTCACTTCAACAAAAGAACCAATTTACGTATAATTAAAACACCACAGTGCCTTTTTGTCCACTGTGATCAGGCAACGTTGCAAGCAGAAGTGAGCAAAGTCCTCTTGCGTGCCACTCTGCTCCATATGTTCATGGTATGCAGTTCCTTGTGTTCCTAGTGTTCTTTCAGAAAGTGGTTGTGAAGGATCTGCACTGATTTCTTGTCTGCAAGTGAAACCTTGAACTATAATGTTATACATACACATTCATTATACTGGGTTAAAGCCCCTTTTTGGCATTTAGAACTGGCATAGATTCAACAAAGTGCTGGAAACACATGATGCTAATCTCCCGTACCGCCACATTCCAAAGGTGCTCTAGAATGAGATCTGGAACTGTGGAGTACAGTCATTGTCTTGTTACAGAAAACAGAGATGATGTCAGTCAGTAGTCAGACTTGGATGCCTTCCAGTTCTGAAAGCCCGGCTGACTGTGCTAGGGGTGGGTGAGGTGGGGGTTTGGATGCTCAATAGTGCTGCAACAGCTAACATTGCCAGCTCTGTGATGGACCTATCCAAGCCAGTCCCATCCAATGCACAGGCTCTGTGTTCTCCAAAATATGACCGTCCACACACTTTTGGTGGTTCAGTGTTTAGTATTTAGATTAATTTGTGATGAATTGTAATTTAGTGTACAGTAAATATGACTTACTCTAGCTATGCTGGGAATGTTGAATCCTATTTTTGGTTCGTCTGAAGATGTCAGTGAAATTCACTTTGAAATTTTCATTGAAAGGATAGAGGAAGAGCTTCACCGCTTCCTCTCACAAAACCCAGAATTGTTCCAGTAAGCGATTCAACTTTGTGGCTCTTGGCTTCCTTATCCAAACATCTTAGTGATCCTGTGTTTACACTAAATGAATCTAAATAAATAAATAACTGTTCCAAACAAGAATAATAATACTGTAATGGCCCATGAGAAGGTATGCTTTAAACATTAAACAGGGATTATTTTTACAGTACAAGACATTTACGCTCTTAATCTTTTTACCCCCTCACTCAAGACAGTCAGGGATTAATCATGCAGATCCTGGATGTTGATTCACCATTAATTTCCTTCATGTGGCCCAGAAATGAGTAGTAAATGCTTGGGGGTTTCCTCTGAACTTCAAATGACACCAATCTTACATCGCTTAAATTTTCATATCAGTGCAGGAGCAGTGCATCTTTTTTTGGGCGTAGAAGCATTGTCTAGTTCTAATGTAGGGATCTATGAACAAGAAAGTGTTGAAGGTTGAAAGTGTTGAATCATCCGTTCCTGGGAAGCCGCCCAGTCCCTTGTCAAAATCGAAACTAAACTAACGCAGTGCCCTAGTTGCAAATCTGCGTACAGTTACACACAATGCAGAAGCACATCTGGTTTTCAGTTTGCCCAAGTTCTTGCATGGTACCCCACTGTGGTTTCTCCTTGTATTACCTGTAGCTCAGTTGACCAGTTGAACACTTCCTCGATAGCTAACAAATGATGATGTCATTCTGTGCCACACTTGCCAAATTCATTGGCCTTACATGGTGACATGCCATGGAACTACGGCGATGACTTCAACTGATGGCTTCAAGCAGCAAGTACACAGCCAGAACAGCACCTGTTGGGCCACGTTTATTCCAAAATGCAGATCCTGTCCAAAACTTTACCTGTGGTAGATTAAATGTGGGCCATATGCAGAACAGAGTCTGAATGCTGTGATGAACCTTTACTGTAGATGCCAATAGTTGGACAAAACTTGGCCCTCGGTACACTTGGCATTGCCAAAAATGTAACCTGAGCCATATTTTGCCCAGAGTTGTCTGCTATCTGATGTCTTTGGAATGTGGGTGGAGTCTTTGGAGTGCTCTGGATAAGAGCATGTGCTGAATGTTGTAAATGTAAAGAGTGTTATTGCAAAGGCAAAACAGAAAATGCGAAGTGACGAGAGAAAGAGGCATGCCATTGGGACTCAAGGTTTACTGTTTATCCACAAATTGGTCTGAAACAAGATTCTGCTCTGTCACCATGGAATTTGTGATTCAGGACGGTCTGTGGCTTTTTCCGACGTCATACACCAGGCACCAGCTGTGGGAAACTTAAGTTTGGAAAGTACCACAATGACAGCAAACCAGTTATTGTAGCTACAAGATATTGATGTAAATTTGGTTGTAATGTGGTCAATCAGCCACAACAGGGTTTAATTGTAACTGGTCCATGCATTAATGATGTCAACCAGCAGCTTGTTTGATCACCAGCTAAAGCTAATCGAATATTACATTTACTTTATGAATAATAAATAACATTGTGGCACATCTTCTTTACTCTGGGTACTCCAGTTTCATCTCACACTTCAAGGGCATGGATTAGGTTGATTGGTCACTCCCAAAATTGGACCATGTTGATCTAATCTTGTATCTGTCATGAATAAATAAACATTATTATAATTAATGTTAATTGTAATGATTATAATTACGATTATTATATTAGAATGATAAATATGTTGTAATGTTTTGCCATGTGTGCATATAATGCAGAAACATTAGTAAGAGTCTGTGGATATCATACATTTACTGTGGGATGTACTATAGCAGTGGAATAAAGTAGAATAATATTTTTATGTATTTTTTAATTATTCACATTTACTGTGTAAGTACTGGCAATCCAAACTGTATATACTGAATTTTGAAAATTACGAACTGAAATTTAATGAAATGCCCCCGAATTTTTGTGAACAGTGTTAAACCTTAAACTTTTTGTTCACAGGTGGCACAGCAGTTAGCAGGGACACCTCTTAGCTCCAGCGTCCACAGTTTACCACCGAACTCGGACGTGTGGAATCTGTACATCCTTCTAGGACTAAACCTAGGACTTTCTGATAGTACCGATACCCACCACTAACCTGCCCCTGCCTTGTGCCCTACACACCTTCTCTTTCGGTCAAAAGACATGCATTACTTTAATGTATTATCCTTAATTGGCCGGATCTGAGTACACATGACAAGTTAGATATGCAAGTAACCTTGTAAATCAATGTAACCCTGTGTTAAATAGTCATTCATTGGCTATATATGACTTTTATATTTTATATAATACAATCGTGCATTAACATTCCTAATTTTCACCATAGGGTCATGGTGAGCCACACAGCAGCACTCTAGAGACACCAGTTGACCTAATGCATGTCTTTTAATGTGGGACACTGGGAGAACAGACAAACTCCACACAGTCTAGATTGTGAATCAAACCTGAGATCTCTGGAGCTGTATGTTTCTATGTATGTATCTAATATGCTAGGCTGCCACTTCAGGGGATTATCATTATCCCCCTGTGCTCTGATGGCCACTGTAGCCTCTGTTCTACATGAGTAGCTGCCTAGGGATCCTGTCCAGTAAGAGTTAAGTTCAAATGTGTGCGCGCATGCGTGCGTGTGTGATAAATTGTTGAAAAAATAATCAATTAATGAAAAAACGGTGGTGAATAAATAAATGTCTTTATTTTGAAATGTTAACTGAGTAATTCATGTAACAAATTAAGCATGTACACCATGTTACACAGTTCATAAGTTATGAAACCATTGTCTATAAGGACTAAGATGCACTAGATACAGCGTATTTGCTGTTTAGTCTTACTTTTTTTTTTTTTTTTGATTAAGCTGTTTGAGTCTCCATTACCCCAGCTGCAGGCTAAGTCTCTCAAGAGAAATTATCCATGGATTTGGCTGCTCGCTTCACATCTGCAAGGAGGTTCACTGCATTCCTTTCTTCTTTCCCACAAATGCCAGTTTCTATACACAACAGGATCCCACTGAACATTTATGATGTCTAAGAAAACCTCTGATTAGATTCTGTCAGACCTGAAGAATGTTATACTCGCTGCCGCTTCATAAAACCCCAGCAATTACTCAAGATTCTTTTGTATACAATAGTTACCAAAGGAACTTCATAGGAACTTAGCCCAGCTTTCCTTTCATTGTCTGTGCTATATAAAGCGTACTTTTGGTTTTGATGGTGGGATGTGTCGTCTGCACCCTATTATTTGCTGCTGAGTCATTTGAACTCACTCAACTGAGGATTTTGACTAAACAGGAAACTCAATAGTTCCTTCATTTCCTACACACTTTCTTTCATTTTCCCACAGTCTTGACATTAAATGCTCCCAACAGTTTGGACCAAATGAGAGCACAACCTGCCTCTCTCACAGGTCAAAACGGAATGCTCCAAAGTAACTGGAAGTGTCCTCGGCATGTACAGCAGCAGGGGAGGAGACTGAAACAAAGATTTGATCTCCAGCTCGCAGCTCGAACATGCCTCCCTGGTAGATCGAATGCAGAGCGTTCTCACCATTCGGGGCCCAGCACTTGGTTCCAACACCTTTCAGAAGCTGAATAGGCTGTGCATATGCAGTCTTCTTATACAAACACTGCACCACCTGCTGACTCTCCGAGCTGGACCGCTGCTCACCGCTGGCCAGTGTGAGGTAACGGAAGTAGACCTGAGCATACAAGTAGTAGCGACCTGTCTCAGGGATCCGTAGTTGCCCATTGGACACGGTCATGTTGTGTAGGTGTGAGCCAAAGCTCTGATTCCCCCAGGAACGTACAGGATGGCGGCAGGACTGGTGAAGCTCTCTTTGAGGTGTTAAAGATGTTGGGCCTAGGGAAATGACAAAGTTACATGCCATACTAAAATAAATTGATGCCTAGATTTTTTCTAGAAGATCTTGTTTTCTGGGACAAAATTAGTCTTAGTTCTTAGTTCTATGCAGACTTGGCATAAAGAGAAATATAGGCCACCATAACATTAAATATACCATTGTTTTAGCAACATAGCAATGGCATAATATTTATAGGTCTCTTTCTTAGAACAGAGCCACAAAATATACTGCTCATAAAAATTTGGGGATATTTCATAATGCCCTACTTTTGTTAGCAGTGTGCATTAAATTTGTATTTAGTATGAAAAAAGAAAGCCTAAAACATTGAGGAAAAAACATTGGTACATTGGTAAGAATTTGTTACCTCCCCTTATATTTGAGCAACAACAGCATCTGGTAGCTTCATCCGGATGCCTAGTTACCCCTTTAACAAGCCAAAGAAGCTTGATCAGGAATGGTCTTTTTGCAAGGGTAGCAACCAAGAAACCACTTATTGGAAGGTGACAGGATAAAAAAGCTAAGTTATGCTAGAGCTCATAAATATTAAAATGAGGATAGTTGGACAAGGGTTTATTGAGTGTCAAATCCATGTTACATTTTTTTGGTTCAGTAATTGACAGTATGGTATATATGGCCATTATACCATTGCATAAACAACTAAGCTAATGGAAGCCTAAGATTTTTGCACAGTACTGAATCTATATTTTCATTTTCTTCTTCTTCTTCTTCTTTTTGCTCCTCCCATTTGTGTATGTTTTTGATCCACAAGTATCAGACCTGGCACTGTTTTCTAATGCAACTCTCTCTTCACCTAGGCTTGGGACCCACACTGAATAGAGTGGATGGTGATACATAATAACCTTATTCTCTTTACCCAGTCACTCAAAGACAACCAGGGATTAAACATTAATTTCCTTCTTGGAGCCTAGAAATGAGTAGTAAGTGCTTCAGGGTTTCCTCTGAATTTCATATTACACCAAACATATGTCCCTGGCTTTTAGGGGGGTAGGTGGTAGGGGGTAGCTCCTAGACCTAAAGTCGATGGCTACGAACAAGACTGATTCAAAGTGATGAGTCATCCGTTCCAGGAAAGCCACCCAGGTACTTGTCCAGTCTCTGGTCATATCAAAACTAAAGTACTGCAGATATCTGCAGGTAGATCTAGCCTTGCATGCAGTCACACTGAATGCAGCAAGTCCTTGCATGTTACCCCACTGCTATGCTCACTGGCTCTATGTAGCTTCCTACATCAAACCTTTCTCACTGTAAACTCTTTAAAATGAAACATGGTTCGACTGGAGCCAACACTCAAGGTAAGAATAACTATTAAATAAGAATATGTATTTTTTAAATTTAACTTAATTAACCAATATTATATATATATATATATATATATAAAATCCCTCATATCGGTGCATATTTCATTGCTTCTTCAAATGACTTCAAATGAAAGCGATGTTTATACACCAACAACTATCACATGCATACACACCCTGTAACCCGTTGTCTCTAAGAGTGAGGTGAGCAGAGGGTCGTTGCTTCCTAACAGCGTGGGCTTTTTCACAGGGCTGGGCTGTTTGTTTTTCTGTGGGAAACAGAAAAGCAGAGAGACTCTGTCAAGTAAAGGACATCTGAACATTTCCATTCATTAAAGGTTAAAAACTGATTTGTAGTAACGTTTTGAAAACTGAAATAACTTGGGTACAAATAAGAGCAGTTTCAATTTGAGTAAAACGTAACATAAAGTTGGATTTTGCAATTTGATTTTTCAATAAATATAACTGGTTTGACAAATATATACATCTGTAGACCATTATGCCTCTTCGTTCTGCACCACAAAACAAGAATTTTTGCCGTTTCCCTTGAGTAAATCCCATCTCTGGGCATTAAAATGGCAGCTGTGCAGATGTTAAACTGTCATGTTGATGTAAGGGGGGGGGGGGGGGGGTTGGAACAATATCACAGTATCTGGTTCTAATTTCCATGAAAGTGTTCTCTGTGCTGTATGGTATGCTCTCATGGGTAAACCTGTTCCATTTAACAAGACACTCAGCACTTATTGGGATTGAAATGTAAGTCAAAAGTTTGATAGAAAATTATTTTCCCCACTGATTGTGACCATTATTCCAGATGGTCCACCGTCACACTATTGTGCATTTACAAAAGGGTGCATAAAACCAGTGCAAAAACGTATAAAACACTGTCTTGCTTTGGCTCAGTGGGTGGTGCCACCTGTTATGGGTGCATTTACAGGACCTTGTAAGGGTGTGTCGCCTTGTCCAGGGTGTACCACTGTTTGTACCCACTGAATTCTAGGTTAGGCCCCAGATCCTTCTGTGTAACCCTGACCAGATGAGGTGGGGATAAAACGGAATGCATTGATTTGGCTTTGCATTGCTTTTCATTTCCTTTCATTTGTTTCTTCTTCTGCAGCACGTCTCATTTGATTTTATTCAGCTCATTTGGTGCTCGTTAAATATGTTCATCCAGTTGATAAGAAAATCCCATGCACTACTGAGAACAATAACTTCTAGTTAAGAAATCCTAGTTTGTGGTTTAAAGCAGTGGTTCCCACCCATAGGGGGGAAGCATGGTGGTATGGGGTGTGCGTAAAGGGGGGGGGTTACAGCATGTATAATGAATAAGGCATGTTTAAGCACTGCTAATTTTATTATATTCATTTTTGTGATATCCTACATCGATTATCAGCTCAAAAATAGATATTTTGAAGGAAAAAAAACATGGGGTGTAAACTTTAAAATGATCAGTGTGTTGTGATGTATTGAGACGAATCTGATTGTATACTGTACCTTATATTTCAGCGAACTATGTGTATTTTTGATTTATTTTATATTATTATTATTATTATTATTATTATATTACATTATTAATAACTTTATATATATATATATATATATATATATATATAAAATAATGTGGACTATATTGTGAAGTCCTCTCCAATAACCCCACCCCAGCCACCCCAAATTCATGCAGGTCCAATAGTCCAGTCGTGTGACAGCAGTGGAACACATACAATTATGCAGATGGAGGGGAGCAGCTTTGCAGTGCTCACAACGGGGGAAATATAATCACAATTGTATAGTCATGCTACATTATGCATCTCAGAACACACTACATGTTGAACCTTGAGGCAGATGGGCTACATCAGCAGGTTCCAATTCTGTCAAGAAAGGATGCAGTGGACATGATTACCAAAATCTTACAGATGAAAACTGGAAATATCCAGCCTGGTTTGATAAATCTTGATTTCTTCTGCGACTCAGTTTTTGCTGGTAGAGTCAAAACTAATTAGCACTGATCAATGGACCTAATCTGCCTTGTGTGAACAGTTTAGTATTGGTAGAGGTGATGTAATGAGGTTGATAATGTTCTCGCAAAAGTTGTCTCAATCTGATTTAATGAACATTTTTTTGGTGTTCTTCAATAGTGATGCCAATCACGGACTGAATCCAAAAGAACACTAGCGAAAATCCACGAAGTAGGGACGCTATATTTATTTAAGCATTTCTACACTATTTTAGCCGTAGAACTTGCAGAACGTTTGGGTGGCAAACTTTCACAAACAGCGAACACAAAACCGCAGACAAAAACTCGTCATGTCGGCAAGTAGCGACTCAGGCAGGCGATGCTCTAGTCTTACTTCTCGTTTTTGGTGAGTATTTATCCGCTAAGTAAATAAACTATTGTAGTGTTTTAGAACGTTCTCTTTACTTAACACTCCATACATCACTCTCATATCACACATGCTCCGTCTGTACCGAGCTTACAGCACCTCATATCCTACACACTGAGTAGATACAACAGCTATTTACTGTAAATCCTCATATTTTATCATTTATAACATTCCTTTATTGTTAGTATTTATATTTTTTTATATATATTTGTAAAAATTGTGATTTTTTTTTAAAGTAAAAGTTCCGCAAAAACCCGCAAAATATTTTTTCCATTAATATTTTTGGAAAACCCACGATGCACCGAGTCTGCGAAAGTTGAACTGCAAAGTGGCGAATGAATACTGTATTTCTCACCGTGTAGCTTGGTACATAGCCGCTGCACTCCATGTCTCAGGTTCGGTGAGGTATAGAATCTGCTCCCAGTTAGACAGAGCAGGAATGATCTTGAATGCTTTAGGAAGCTTCCCGCTGCGATACTTGGACAAAACCTGACGGCAGACAAGATAAAACGTGACAAAAGAAGATCAGCTATACTGTTCACAAAAACTAAAATAATGAAATCTCCCCTAATTTTTGTAAACAGTATACAATCCTCCTTTATTTTCTGCATTGGTACCTCAAGTGAAGATGGTTTGGTCTTTGTGGTTAATTATTCACAAAACAGGACAGAAATCCAAACTTGCCTTGGAGTAACAAGTAACAATCTAGTGTAGTTCTAGATTTACTTTTTTTTCTTAACGTTGCCAAAGAGCAGGTTTTTTTTTTCAGCACAACCAAAGCAGTACGCAATGATCTTCTTATAATATGAAGCAAAATTTACAAATTACTGAATTTACAGATGTATTGAAGCATTTTTCTATTCACAAGCCCTAAAACACACTGGCAGTCCCTGTCCATCCAGTTTCACATTTCAGCCACAATTCTGACCAGAATTTCCTTTAGACTGGCATTTTGCCACTGCTAATAGAGCTGTGACCATACACCTGTAAATTCAGCTACTTTTTTCATACTATGGCCTATGGTACATCCAAATGCAATCACTCCTTTCTGCCAATCATTAACATCTGCTTTGTTATCCATTGTCCATGGGGCCTATGAACCCCATTACACACCCTGCAGGTATTTAAAGCTCAACCTCGTGTAATGACATCTGCAGCAGATTTAACTTACTACCACCTTAAACATGCAAAGTTTTCTTTTTTTTCCCGGTGAGCCTATATCAACACCCCCAGGTCACTACAGTAGTGGGCTAGTCCATTAGATCTCTGCACCTCCTGAACCAGAATTGATTTTCCAAAATAGTTACTGGTGGAAGTTAGAACCATGATGCTCATGGTCATGATTTAAGGACTGGATCGCTCACCTTACCAACTCCTCTGTACACTTCTATCACTCTGGGATCCAGCTGAGTCATCGGCATCCCCGACACCTCCGACATCACCGTCCCCACTTCCGTCTGTTTCTCTGTGATCTTCTCCATGATGATGTCTGCTAAAGTGCGCCTGTCAGTCACACACACACACACACACACACACACACACACACACACACACACAACTACACACATTTAGAATTCCTTTTTTTTCTTTTCTGTTCACAAACGAAACACACCAACTTCATCATCAGACACACACTAACACTTTCTAGGGAATCCGGCCTCATGTCAGCATGCAGTGGTGCGGAGTAGCAGATCTGCTCACCTGACAGGTGGATTCTTGTTCATGAACATCTGGATGGCTTTCTCATCTTCTGGGTCAACCTGCACCTCTGCCTCCACCTCTCCTTCTGCTAAGCCAAGCTCGGGCCATTCTTCATCAGACTCGGCTTCCTTAGAGCTCGACCCTGTGTTTAACAAAAAAAAAGGGTGTGTATGCAACAATTCCAGATGTGTAGACACAGCTGGAAAGCCAACGTCCAAATGCAAAAAACCTGCAAGACCTGCAAGTTGTGATTAGGGCTGTCTTAATTATTACATAATTGTCTAATCAAATTTTTTTAAGTTAATCACAATTAAATGACATTTTTGCACTTACATAGGACTAAAGTAAAATAAACCAAAATAGTTTTCTGCAACAAGTGGAATGGTAATTAGATGTACTGCATTGAGCTTGAATAAATGAAAGCAGTAAATGCCTGCATTCTAATGTAATGAACACAAAAAATTACAATGCCAGTATTCATTGTTTCTATATTTTTGGAATGTATTGAGTAATATTGGTGTATTTGATTAATGTATAATTCTATATTTTGGCATTTGTACATAAATAGTTTGTCACATTTGTGCTTCTTTGCATTCTTATTTTTGTATATTTGAAGGCTTTTGTGCGACTTTTCGATTGCACACACATGCAGTAAAGTCGCTTTAAGCTTGCACTTCAGTAGCTGCATTCAGTGAACAGATAATTTAATTATTAATCGCAATTATTTATATAACAACAAATCATCAGCTAGAGTTTTATGATGACAGGCCTAGCTTGAGGCAGAGCTGTCATAGATAGTTTTTGCTCCAGCACATGTCACAGATGCTCTTGAGATATGGAAAATTTGGAGGCCAGGTCATCACCTTAAATATGTCAAACTAACATGCATGTCCAAACCCAGGGTTTTCCAGCAGAACATTACAAGAACCTCACACTCCTGCCAGTGACTTGTCACGTTGATTCTTCTGTCAGTATGGACCAGACAGGAGAGGATTTGATACCTCTTGGGTGGTAACACCTTGTCGCTGGTTTGTGGTTTGTCGCATTTAGGTTACATTTATGGCATATAGACAGCCTTATCCAGAGCGACTTACAACTAATACAGTCTTACAATTCAAGCAACGGTGGGTTCAGGGCCTTAATTAAGGACCTAACTGTGGTAGCTGGGATTTGAACCTGGGACCCATGGTCCATCGAGTCCAGTACCTTAACCCCTAGGCCCCAACTGCTGTCTGCAAGTATTCACCACTGCTGACCATGAGCAAATCACACGCTTTGTTGTTTAGGAGATCATATAACACAGTAGTCTGCTTTTGAGGATTTGCTCTTAACTAAAGTTGATCATTTCTCTGTGTGTGTCTCTGTGTGTGTGTGTGTGTGTGTGTTACCCAGCAGTGGACCCGCTTTGGGCTGCTTCTTGTGTGTGCTCTGCTGATCAGGGCTCAGTCCATACTCTGTCTGAAGTTCCTCCTGCTGAATCCTGGCCTGCTGCAGGATCTTCCTGCTCAGCTTCTCATCCACATACTCGTCCTCATTTAGGTCCTCTCTCTGGTTCCGGCTCTGGATTCTTTCCTTGGGTTTGGACCGGACTGATTCGCCCTGCAGGATCTGATCCGCTAGCGGTAGCGATCCGGAACTGACCACGTCTGATCTCCCCGCTCTTTGTTTCTTTACCTTCGGCATTCTGTCAGAATTCGGACTGTGTTCGGTTCTTACAACATCCAGCACACACGTGCTTCTCCCTGCTAGCAGCAAATGGCGAACACGCATGCGCAGATTAAAATAACAACAAGAAGCACACAGTGAATTTACCGGTGTTGTGTTTCATCCCGCACCGTGTAAATCCGGCACCCCCTAAACGTTTGGGCCCAATTTTCGTTTGGGTCTGAAACAGTTTTATTAAAACAACAACATGCAAATAACGTGAGCTCCAGTTTTAGCCTTAAGAAGATAGATGATAAATTAATAGATAAATAGAAGTGCGAGCTATTACTTAATATAAAAATATTAATTGAATAAACAGGTCTACTTAAAAAAAGTTTAACTTGCTTTATTTTTTCAGAATGTACTTTTATTTTTAATTTTAATTTAATAGTATTAATACATCATTTTGTTTACTGTTTAAATAATTGTATATACTTTTAATGATACCTATACATTATTTTTTACAGGTTGCTGCGATTCTTATTTGTAATTTTGTTTATATTATTTTGGGTCATTTCTGTGTGGAGTCTGCATGTACTCCCCGTGTCTGTGTGGGTTTACTCTGGGTACTACAGTTTCCTCCAACTGTCCAAAAATATGCTTATTTGGTCGCTCAAAATTGGCATTGGGGTTATAATGCCCTGCCCACCTAGCCAGCAGGGTGGCTAAAACACAGACTGGTCTGTCAAAGTGATCAAGGTGATAAATCAGGCGATAGATCAACTCTATTTAATAATAGCCTAATATAATAAAGTGAGATGGATTACTTTATTATTATTATTATTATTATTATTATTATTATTATTATTATTATTATTATTATTGTTGTTGTTGTTGTTTTCTTTGCTTAAACTGCTTAATTAAATATATAATTGTTGATGTTTTTTGTTTGTTGTTATGCCTTTTCTTGGCCTGACTTGGAATACTTTTAATAAATAAGTAAATTATCTTCATTATATAGTTTTAATTACACGTACAGCTCAGTCATCGCTGATTTACATTATTATTTAAAGATTTATATTTTAATCAGGCGAACAAGGAGCTCTCTTAATGTTCCTAGGGGTGCAAGAATTAGCACATTGGTCTTTATTCTATACTAGTTACACAGTGGCTCAGTTTCTTTTTTTTAATTATCATTACTTATCATTATTATTGTGTACAAATTATAAATAGGATTACCGATTACGAAGCGTTCTCTTTGAACCGGAAGCAGATTTGGAATAGGCGTGCGCGTGTGTTTTGAATTCTTAAATAAGCAGCGCTATAATGGGAGTAACCTGGTAAGAAGCTCTTTTGCTTACGCACTGTTTATTTACAGTTGCGTTATAGAAGTGTATGGTTTTATTATATACACCCGTGTTGTTGTATTGAGGTATAAATGATCGTTATTAATGCGCTCTGTGCTTTACAGACTCTCGTGCTCTCAACAGAAAAGTGTTGGTTATTTATTATTGTTACTCATAGGCTTTACTGGGTGCTCGTGCCAGAGTTAAATACAAATTCACTTCAGGACCATTTCCCATAATACCCCCGAATCTTTCCCGTAGCTTCAGTGACTAATGCTGTGGATCAAATCAGTTTCTTACGGAGTAATGGACATCAGCAAATATTTAAAAGAAAAATAGGCACACTGCATAAATGTAATGATAACTCATATATTTACTATGTACTAAAATACACATTAGCACTAAAGAAAAGTAGTTAAGGTTTGCCTAGAGATGGTTTTGGACTGTGGTAACCTAGTGATTAAGGTACTGGACTGTGTACCTAATGGTCCAGGGTTCAAATCCCACTTCTGCCAAGCTGCCACAGTTGGGTCCTTAAGCAAAGCCCTTAACCCACCACTGCCTGAATTATAAGTCACTCAGGATAAGGCTGAAAACGTATGGCAGATTAACACCTACATTAGTGTTAAATCACTTAACATGTTAAGTTTTTAACAGGCACAAACTAAATAAGGGGGGGAAATCAAATAATGAAAATGTAGGATAGTATACAAAATAAAACGAGCAAAAAAGTTTAAGATGAAAAGAAAACTATAATAAATTAATATAGGGAAAACCATAGAGCGTTTGTTTGTTTGGCTTCTTTAACGTCGAGGTGTGTGTGTGTGTGTGTGTGTGTGTGTGTGTGTGTGTGTGTGTGTGTGTGTGTGTGTGTGTGTGTGTGTATATAT
>JAUZST010090096.1:0-19565 GCA_034779995.1 Parotocinclus haroldoi
TGTGTGTGTGTGTGTGTGTGTGTGTGTGTGTGTGTGTGTGTGTGTGTGTGTGTGTACTTGATTTTGTTGATTTAGGAAGTATAAGTATATTTAAATAAGTATAAGTATATTTAAAGAGCTCTGTTAACATTAGGATTGGTGATTATAAATGATCCCAATATGAGTTTTTTTGTGCAATACTGTACTGAAGTTCATTTTCAACTAGTTCTTCATGCTACGAATAGCTTAATACTTTATATTTATGCACTCATGCTAATTACTCTCATACTAAATGATTAGATACAGTATGAGCCAACATATATACTGCTCACAAAATTAGGGGATACTTCAAAATGAAATATGCCCTATTTTTTGTGAGAAGTTTATAAAGAGCACATGGTGGACTGCACCTCTAGTACATGGCTTTATTCTTTAATTCTAACAGCGAGTTAAAGCTAAGATCACAGAGGATTATGGAAGTCTTCACAAAGGCATATAAACTGCATTTGTAAACTGTGTTTGTCAGCAAGCATTCCACAGATGTTCTCCACAGATCACAAACAACCACCCTGAATCAGCATCCTCCGTTGCCATCATTACCACCCAGAAACACCTTGTATCAGCATCTGTGATGTCTTTTTGAGTTCCACAGCCCTGCTGCCAGCTGCAGTATAGACTGGGACAGAGAGCCATATGTGTGTGTGGTGTGTAAGCATAAAAATAATGCTGAGAAATTGTCTACATATGTAAGCTGATGTCTATAAATATAAAAGTAAAGGGAAATCCTAAAATGTGTATATGTTTCTGCATTTATTGGGGCCAATTAAGTTTTACAATGGCACATTGTCTAATAGCAGCTTTACAATATAAGATTATGTTCTACGGCCAATCGCAAATTGAGCAAGCCTAGGGCAACAGTGGAATGGAAAATCTTCCGAAACTTGGTAAGGAAGAAACCTTGGAAGGACCAAGACTAACATCTTTCTTTGTGGTCTAGATGTGAATGGTAATAATTTATTTTGTATTAATAGTAGAACTAAGTAAATAATAATATTAAAATATATTGTAAATAACATATAAATATCACCAAGTTGATGGGACCAGCTGAGACACCAGCTTCAGCAAATTGTATGCGCAGGATCTACAGGCCCAGCTGTTGACAGATGTGTCATAGAGGCATGTCTAGCAGTCAGTGTACAGTGGTCCTTAACGTTTTGTAAAGCTATCATTTTTAAGTCATGTCAAATGTATTTACACTACTCACAGAAATAAATAAAAAATTATGATAGCTGTATACATAGTGCTTTTTACAAAGGAGCGTTTTCACAATTAGTTAAGTCTAGGATGACAGTGGAAAGGAAAAGCTCCAAATGTTATAAGGAAGAACATTTAGGACCAAGACTTAAAAATGGACCCAACCTGCTTGGGTATGAGCTTGGGAAGTCCCGAAAGTAGATAAAGCAAATCCAATTGAACCACTAAAACAAAAAATTGTAATTTTTATTGAGTAACATTTTCTTATAGCACTAAAAATAATTATAATTGAAATGCATAAGGATGACACTTTGACATGAATAAGTCAACAAGTAGTAGTCCATGGCTAGACTACCATTTAATTTAAATCTTTATACATTTGTTCCTTGAAATTCTGTGTACAACTCAATGGCACAAAATGCTTCCTCTTATTATGCCACTGTTTTTTTTTGCCTCTTGCTTCAGTTCTTTGTTACATCAGACAGTGATACATTACGAATTCCGAACAAATCGTCCTGGTCTCCACCTTTGCTTGTCACCAGATAATTGCAATACAAACAGAACACTACATTCTGTTTGCATTGCAATTGCTGAAAAAGTGAGTTTGGTGGAAAATGGGGCTAATTGCTATGCGACAGTGTGCCACTCAAACGCCCCTGCTTTTCAAACTGTGTGAGCGTGCCGCTCTGACTACCACTTATGTCATTAATAGAGCAAAACCTTTTTGAAAGGCCTAAACAAATTAGAAGAGCGCTTTCCGACCACCATGGCCGCTGCTCTGAAGTCCAAATAAAAATGTATTATAGCTGTTAAAACATGGAGCAATTTGTATTGTTTGTCATACTCAGTCTAAGGGGATATAGAGCCTGACGCAAGTGTGCGTGTAGATGGTTTATTAGAAGACGTGGTGCATAGCTACACACAGACAAGATGAGAAAAGGCTGGGTGTGTAAGCTAATGAAAACCCAGGTGAAACAGACAGACTAGAGAGTTAAACTAACAAGCAGGTTGGTGTTAAACGAATAGGCTAATATACAGTGCTAATAGAGAAACTAGGCTGATACAAGCTGAAAATGTGTTAATGCTTACTGGCAATGCGCTAACCAAGCAGACAGTAAGCTAATGGATATCTGAGCACTAATGGCTAATACTAAGACATAGGCATGAGCTAAAAAAGAGGCTAGGCTAAAATTAAAACATCAGAGATGGAACAATAATAAAAACTAAATAAATAAAAAACAACACACTATGACAAGGAGCAGCTGTTAATGGAAACGGTGGTGCTAATGACTAACACTCACACATGGACAGATGCAAAACAGAGGCTAGAGTAACATAAGAGTTTGATGTGGTGGGTAGCACTGTCACCTCACAGCCAAAATGTCCTGGGTTTGATCCCAGGTGGAGTAGTCTGGGTGCTTTCTGCGTGGAGTCTGTGTAGGTTTACTCTGATTTTCACCCACAGACACCACCAAAGTGGCCCTAGTGTATGCGTGTGTGAGTGTATGTGCTCTATGATTGATTGGCGCGCTATCTAGTGTTGGTCCTGCTTTGCTCCATAGGATGCTAGCTAGGCATGGGCTTTCTCGCGCCCCTGTTTAAGATTAGGTGAACAGGAATGTGACTGAATAAATGAATGACTGTAATGACTGTCCACAAAACATGGAACCATATATATATACACAATACACAGTGTAAAGATGCAACAGGAGTACAGTAAACCAGAGTGCCACGAACACGAAGAGGAAACACAAGGATGTGTAGCAAGACAAGATAATGAAGTAAATGGGAAGGAAAGCTTATACAGAGGGACAGGAAAGGGAAAGGATTTAGAGGAGAGCTATGTAGGATGATGAGCTTCACAAGCATAAATCATACTAAGACTATTTAACTCTTTTGCATTTGTGTGTTTGGGGTTTGTGTGAGGTTTTTTCATGTTATAGCTGATGATATTCTGTATATGTTGCATGTGCTGTAATTGGAACAGGAATTATATCTTCTGTGTTGCTTATACTTCTCAGAGTCTATACCCAGGATGCATACTGAGTTTATTTCAGGGATAGTGACGTTACAGGTTATGACCATCATCCAAATCTACAATTTGATTGTCTGGTTCCAACATCAAGGCCAAAGTTCTAACAGTTATTTCATATAATTTATAAGTGCTGCTTTATTTGTGCCTGACAACTTTTGAGGAAGCCTTGTACTTGGCTCTACTCATTAAGGAATGTTTTTATTCATTTCATTAACAGAGTTTTTATTCATCGTCGTCACTTGCATGTGACTTTTTAGCTCAGTAAATTGGGAAGACATTCTATTTTACCTATCAACCACAACATCCACTTTCCCCTCTGTGAAACTTAAAAGAAAGTAAGAAAGTGACAAATTCAAACAGTCATGTTATTCAACACCCGGCCTTGAAGAAGATTGCTTTCAAATATGGTGTGGTCTGCACCTGAGGTTACTTGAAGGAAAACCAGACTGGCATTTTTATGTGGACTAGAGATTGGTAAGGAGGACTGCAAACCAGTCATGTCAATATAAATTTTGGATTAAATAGACCAGTGCTTGTTCAGAGGGTATACAATGCAACTCTGACAAGGAGCTGACAAAGAAATTCATGAACTGTACTGTCTAATTATGAATGGTCCAATGCATTACTGAGCCATTGGTTAAGAATTTGTACTATTATTTCAAATATTAGAATCTGGCAAGATTCTTTGCCATTCAATTAGATAAATGTTAAATGCTGTATTTGTACACATATGCATTACATTTTCTAGACTTCATTTGTTTTGATAAAACATTCATACTACTCAGAAATGATCCCTCCATGGAATGCTGAATTAAACTAAGCAGAAATTAAAATAAATGAATGAATAAATGAAATTAATTCTCTAATTTTGACAAAACACTGACTTGACTGCTCCTGTTTTCTTTGTCTTTAATGCTAAATAATGGACTAAAACAGTCATTTGATATCAGGAACCAACATCAGACAGGGTGTTAGTCCATCACAGGGACACACACATACATGCCAGCAACCAATCATTGTAAAGATAAAAACAACATTGAAAGCTAAATCCAGCTGTTTAACACTTGACCTATGACTGTGGCAAATGGCTGCATACAGGCATTCTAAAGGTCAGGGCAAACATACTTACCTGTAAGTGTTATGTGGAAACCTGTTTAAATTACTGTTGGGGTTCCTACCTCTCGACCGCGGAGCGTTACAGTGGTTTCCGGTGCTTCGGCGCCTTCCGCAATTTATTCGCGCCTGAGCTTATGTTCATCCTCTGGCATTCCAGGGTCTCTCTTTGCCTCTCAATTTGGGAGACGTACTAAATCAGCGCTCTGTCGTGCTCACTGCACGTCCGGCCTTTTGTGCTACGGCTTCTATTGCGATCTGTTCGTGCGTTGCTCCCACTCTGGGAGGAAGCACAACGGCGCTCCCTTTTTACCTTGCTTTCCTTATGTTTGGGAGCTTTTGCTCCGCCTTTTTCCCCTTTCAGTTTTGTTTCTATATTATTTTCCCATTATTATTATAATCCCCGTGGGATTTCTCGGTCCCCACATACTTGGGTCCGACCCCATATCATAAGAGAAACAAAATAACTTCCCCATAGACCCCAGTTCTAAAGTTAGAGGTACACGTATGAAAAACCTCTGTTCACATAAATGTCCATGGTCCAATATGGGTATTATGATGTCCCTGATTAACGATGGGGATATGTGCCGAAAAAGCCATCCCAAGTCAAGGACTTTGATGTATACCACACTAACACTCAAATTAATCTATATTTGGGTAAATCATTGCTAATTGTATACTAAAGTAATGACTGTCTCATGCAATTTATTGAATAACGTATTAAAAGTGGAAAACATAAATGACTATTCTCGCGACCTTGGACTTTTCCTCACTACATTTCCCAGTCACTCCAGCCATGTGACTCCCTACATCATGCTTTATGTTAATTAATAACATTGTGGCCCTAATGTGTGTGTGTGTGTGTCCTATGATGGATTGCCTAGGATTAGCCTTTCTAGGGCTCTTGTGTGTCTATTATAACAACTGTGGATGATCTGGCTGATTAGAGTGCCTAGGTTATTGCATTAAGGACTCCTTAGTGGAACTTAGACGTCACCACTAACCAACTCTTATAGTGTGTTAATACTGGAAAGCCATGCAGACATAGGGTGAACATGCAAAAAGCATTAGGCACTATCAGACAGTGCAACATAAATGTGTAACACTTCTATTCTTTGTTCCTGCATCATCAGTAAGCTTACCTCTATCTGTTAAAGCTTGCTTTAACAGCAGTGTATAGTCACTGGGGAAGGAATTGATCAACTCTGTTGGAATGCTTTATTATACAGACCTTTTGTGTGCCCCTTTAGTGTTTTCTTGCGATATCTACACAGAATCAAAATGCTGTTCTCTTTGTAAGAACACAGGGTAATAAATTCATAGCAGAGTTCTGAGCATTGAAAAGGCACAAAAAAAGACACGTATGCAAAACGTAGTTCAACGAGTGCAAAAATCTGTTTAATTCCTTGTTTAGGCAGTATTCTGCCTTTTAACTCGGATACTTATTTTCTGCCAGTAAAACAGTTTTTACTTCTGACATTTGTGTCTTTACGTTGTTTATTTATGTCTTTTATGGGTACACAACAAACAAGCTTTTACCCATCTAATATGTCTTTATAATTGCCTTAGGGTTTATTTTTTAGGCAGTGTATCTAGCCAGGAAGATTAGAGCAAAAGGAAAACCTCGAACAAACGATACAAAGTGTGATTGTGTATCAGAGAACCCAATCAGCAACACTTCATGTGATTTATTTAAACTCCTGTCTCACTGTGACTTGAAATAAGTCCCAATGGCACTTAGTGATAATAAGGTTTAAGTGTTTTCTCTCGGTGTCCCTTTCTCTCTCTGTTGCACACATATACTCACAAACAATGGGCTACATTTGAGTGAGTGTAATAATAACAGTTTGTCTACATTTCTGCCAATTTGCTTGGTTATATGAGCTGTGTTTCTTTGAAGCAGGAATGTATTTAAACTTTTCTAGAAACCACTGAGTTTGTAAAAATTCACTCATTTGTTCAATCTATTTCACACTTGCTTAATCCATTTCAGTATTGTGGTGAACTGTGGTCTAACTGGTAACTCAAATGTGTCAATCCATCGCAGGACACGTACAGTACACACA
Source organism: Parotocinclus haroldoi (assembly GCA_034779995.1). Lineage (NCBI taxonomy): Eukaryota > Metazoa > Chordata > Actinopteri > Siluriformes > Loricariidae > Parotocinclus > Parotocinclus haroldoi. The sequence continues at coordinate 6,448 of JAUZST010090096.1, forward strand.
CATTCTCGCCCACAACTGGACACTTTAAAGAGGCCACATGATCCAGGGCATGTTCTTGGGAAGTGGAAGGAAACCAGTGAATGTGTGGATTTTTAAAAATCTCTTTAAGAAGAAATCCAACATTGACTGCGGACTGTGGTAGCCTAGTGGTTAAGGTACTGGTCTCTGGAGCTGATGGCCCAGGGTTGAAATCCCACGTCTGCCACAGTTGTGTCTATTAACACGCACGTAAGCAAGACCTGTTAACTCACAGTTGCTTGAATTGTAAGACTGTATCAGTTAATAGACACTTAATAGATTCATAATAGGATAATCTGTAATCTCACATTTAGAAACACTTCCAGTCAAAGCAACAATTGTTCCAGTAGAGGATGATCAAATCAGTAGTTTGATTCTTAAAAAAATATAGTGACGCAATATAAAATAATTTAATATGTATATTTTAGCGTGTGTGTCTGTGTAATATAAAATAATTATATTATAACGTTTTAATAAATAGCTAATATGTAGTTAATATAATATAATTGAATTAAAACTCACTATAGTGTCAAACTCCTTCAAGTCTTAGGCCTTCTGAATTCCTGGATAGTAAGCAGTAACCTGCTGTTTAAGCTGAACACTGAACCAGTCAAGGTTAAAAGTATTTTTCTTGTAAATGTAAAAAATTATAATAAACATAATCCATCTGTTGTGATAGGATCCTTGGGCAACATGCATGCATATGCTCAGAATCTCCCTTGGAGTCATATTTGACTGTCTTTTGCATTTCATGAAATGCCTCAAATTTGGTCATTGCTTTTTCCATATGAAACGGTTTATGCAAAATGGGAGCTGGATATCAGAAGATGTTATATGCAAAACTCAATGTGCTTGCCAGATAAACACAAATCAGCTTCTGTTCCTCACAATCAATTTCACTCAATGCAAATAAGGAAAGGAGGTCACCTTGGTAGGAGGGAGTAGCTATCTTTTGCAGTCGACACTGCTCACTTTCAACCAGTTTGTGCTTCTGGCAGTGCGGAATTCTTTGCCACATTATGTTAACTCAAATATGACAGGATATTTAGACAGCCGTGCTATGGGAGCAGCAGTTGAGGCATTTATATTATTATTTCTATATTGTAGTGCGGTTCTTGTAAGGCTTGTAAGGCACGCAGCAACGGAAGGCACCGCAGCCTTCATATCTCAAAGCACACTGTTGTTAGACACTTGTCAGGGGGAAATTTTAATTGATGCCACACTATCAGAAAAGACAAGATAATCGTCTGTCTGACACTGGTAAATCACTGTGTCAATATTAACCCCGCTTGTGTTTGTCTCAGAGGTGATGCTGACTTAAAAAAATTACAGGAAATTAAAATTCACTCAGACCATAGAGAAATGGCAGAAGCCTCCAGAAGGTAAATGAAAACACAGCACAGTGAGGGGGAAAAGTGTTGCATGAAAACACTGCATGCCCTGATTAATATCTCTAAAAAAAGATCTAAAAAAAGCAATACCTGCAAAGAGAGTGTTGTGTTTGCAAATGGCCATTATTGTACATTACAAACAAACTCACTAGCTATTACAGGAAGCAAAACAGAAGCAAAAGCACCAAGAAGTAAATCAGACATAGGGCTGAATCAATGCAAGTACATCCAATTAAATGCCATCTAAGCTAAGGCCAAACAGGGCTTAATGAGGTTCTGTTATGTAGCACAATAATGTTTGGGATGAAACCATTATATTGTTGGCTTTAATGAGTGTTCCTTTTTAGCCTTTCCACTGGTATGCCTGAAATAGACATTTTCCTCACACATTTCACATAAAAAGTCTGAAACAGCAATATAAAGCAATAAGGAAATGACTAGCATTACTGGAATTGTGTCATTCTCCTGACTTGTGTCTTTCTTCAACTTTTTTCCCACAGCACCTTATAAAAGCACCTTTATAACCACTGCAAACTCCTTTCCAGTTACATGCAATACTAGTAGTGGAATTCTCATGGAAAAAACTGTTTTATTCTGATGTGTTTAAATCCATTACAGTTAACATCAGATAGCGGTCTGGCATGCCAGCTTGGAACAGAATACAACTGGATTTAAAAAAAAAACAAAACAAAATCAGCAGCCAATGACTTCTCCTCTGAGACGAGTGCATGCTTAATTCAGTTAAGACTTGTTATTAAGTGTTCACTGTGTGGGAGAAATGCGAGAGAGGGAGTACCACATAAGTGCAGCCTTGTTGACTGAGGATGCACCAAAACTGTTACCTGCTGGACACAAGAACCTACAATGATTATGTTAACTAGGCTAAATGATACAAAGAGACTCACTCCTATTCTCTAATTTAACATATTCCTTCATATATGTATGAATATGCGTTAGTATACTGTATAAAAGCAGTATATCCTATTGTTATTTTCTATAATTTTATATTTTATGGGTTATTATATAATACACATTTACAGCATTTGCAGCATTCTCTCATCCATCACCTTTGCAAATGCAAGAAGCCATGGAGTTATCTTTGATAACCAGCTGAGCTTCTCAGCTTATATTTCCAAAGTGACTCAGTTATGTAACTGCATTCACTTCACTGGCTCCCTGTAGCTGCCTGCATCAGATTCAAAACTCCGCTGCTTGCCAACAAAGCCAAAAATGGAAGAACACCTTCTTACCTAAAGGCTCTTATCAAACCACGCTCTGTACCTCGCACCCTCAGAGACACAGGCTCAACTAGATCCTCCTCGTAAGATGAAAGGAAAACAAGCATGAGTACTCTTCTCTGTCCTGGCACTCAGGTGGGGGAAAGAATGTTCGAATGGCTGAGGATCTTGCTGTCTTCAAACAGTGACTAATTTCTTGACTGAGCTCTGAAGTTAGGACTGAAAGTCCAAAACACAAGCAAATAAAAAAAGAACCATTATGTGTGCGTTTTGTTGCAGGTTCTGATTGTAGTAGGTTCTGGTTTTAAGTCTGCTAAATGTAAATGCAAATACACAATAATATGTATTTATCTCTTAAATCTATTATAGTCCATATTAATTTATATATTTGTTGTTATATTATTGTGTAATTCTTTTATTATTATACATGTATTATTTTAGGTAATTTTGTTTAGGGTCTCACTGTGGCTTAGTTGGGTAGTACCAACACCTCACAGCAGAAGGGTCCTGGGTTTCATGCTAGGAGGAGCATTCTGAGTTCTTTCTGTGTAGAGTTTCATGTCCTTCTCGTGTCCACATGGGTTTACTCCAGGTGCTCCGGATTCCTTCTACGGTCCAAAAACATGCAGTATGAAAACCGATTAGGCTACATTTTACTATAGTCTGTGAATGTATTTATGTATGCCCTATGATGGATTGATGCCCTGTCAGGGTTATTCCTGCCTTCCATATGCCATATATCAGCTAAGCACTGGCTCTGCTGCAACCCTGTCCAGGATTAGGCAGATAAGAAGTGAATGAATGAATAATTGTGTTCATTTTTTAGGCTGGATTTTTGAATATTGGTCCCCCAAGGCAGTGTTCTGCTGGATAAAGTGCTTTAGAAATAACTTCATAACAACATCAGCTCTTGCACTGGCAGCTTAATGCCATTCAGGTGGATCATTGTGGCATTATCTGTAAGAAACCTTAAAAAAATACTTAATTTTATTGAACTGAAAAAGGTGGACAATCTGATATACAGAGATCCTTCAGGGAGGTTCAGGATTAGGTGAATTGTTCAAGAAAACTGTACTCAAGTGACGCTGTGTATTAGCTTGACAGATTGTGACTAAGAAAGTCAATAATTTTAATGGAGTGTCACTGCTGCAGTGGGAATGATTAAGATGATCCGGCTTGTTTGGCCCGATCTACAGCAGATGTCAGTATCTAATCCCCATTCTGTCCTGAGAGATCGCAAGGACAATGTAAAAACACAAAGCCAAACTATATTATTATTAGGCCCTATAGAAAACTTCAGAAAACTCATTTTAATGCTGTAATGCACGTTCACAGACCTGTCATAAAGATCACACTTACATAGACCACTGTTATTTAAATACAACAGTGTATTGTCATCGTAATTGTCATCTTGTTGATTAAATATACCTGACTGTAATTCACCCTCTTAGAAGTTTATATGCTTTTTTCCATTAAGAGATATGTAAGATTTATGCATTTTACCTTAGAAACATATTGACCAATTATAACAAGTTTGTCTAATTAACTGGATATCTACACTGCTTACAAAAATTAGGTTCAAAACGAATACAAAGAGGATCCCACAAGAGCTGCTGGACAATCTGATCCTGTCTATGCCCCATCACTGTCAGTGTGTTTTGGCAGTCCTGGGTGACAATACAAAATACTGAACAGTCAATATGTGGCACTCTCATTCAGTTTGACATGCTTCTGTTCACCCCCATAAATATGTCACTTGCTACTCAATCACCATAACTGAGTTTGCATCTCATTTGAGTAATTAAACTATATTTGATTTTTCATTTGCTTTTCCAACCTTGTTTAATAAAATCAAATCAAATGCTTCTTTTTTAAAATAGCTTCATATTCACTTTGAAATATCCCCTAATTTTTGTGAGCAGTGTAGTTAACTGGGATCTCTTACTACATAACACAGTTGTGAGATGTCACACATTATGATGGCAGACAGTTAATTATGTTATGTGTATCCATATAAAAAGTCAATAATATTTCTAGCAGTGCTGTGCCAAAATGCAGTCTTTTTCATTTGGTGCCTGCTTATTAACTGATAAATGTTACATCCAGCAAACAAATGATGCATCTTTTGCATGCAGGATCAGGGTAAGTACAACGAGTAGAGTGATGGATTCTTCCCTTGCCAGGTGAAACGAAGGGAATCAAACAACAAACCCCGTCAACGAGGCACCTTTTCCAAGTCACTGCTCACAGCTGCTCTCCCATCTGTGGCACATTTAGAGGGAAAAAGTGTGTATGTGTGTACATGACTGAGTGCAAGTCCCATAAGGACAAACTGCTCCCCAACAGGTAGTGTTTAGCAGTCGATATGTCATGTCTCTCAATCCAGAACAGCATAGAACAGAGAGCAAGAAATTACAATTTCTACCTTCCCCACCCAAGCCTTGACGTGCACTTCTAGCAAGCATGGGAGGAAAATAAATGGGGGAGCAAACACATTCTGGTTGGTGTGAAGAAACTAATAAGGGAGAGCATCTTGCTTAGTCGACGACAAAAGAGCAGGAAACTTGGTAGCTGGTATAATCGATAATATGGCACTGATCATATTTAAAATGTATCGTTTACCATTTATTTGCCTCACTGCATGAATGCAATTATTCCTGCTATGTCTTCCACTGAACAGCACTATTCTATTCAGCTTCATACACACGATTTAAAGGATATATTGTATTTTACCTCTGTGGCACGATTCAGCATCTACTTATGAAACTGAGTTGCTTGTTGGATTTCTTTAGATTTCCAAAGGATCAAGAACCTGAGCCAGATGAAACATTTCTTAGAAATAATACAAACATGCACACATTGTTTCCAAGACTTCTATTAGCTCCAGGTGTCCTATGAAGTTGCAGTGCTACCCTCTGGCAAAATAAACACAAAAGGCAATAACCGGCGTGCAAACTTTACCAACAACTGTGCTCTTTAATCTCTCCTTTTGTGATGCTCAGCCCACTCATAAGAGTAATGTAATGTGGCAACGTTTTCTCTTCTTCGACACCACCTCTGACATTTTTACAAATCACCAGGGAGTCATGCAGCAGTAAAACAAGCATATGCCATTTAGTCAGGTCTCATGGGGGTAGGGCTCATAGAATACATTTCAGCACAAATCCCCACACATGCACAAGCTCACCTTTCCGTATACTGCACTCCAGTGAACCACTACGGATGCTTTGCTGGCTCTCTCAAAATGCAAATAATGTTGCAGATGTAATCATGATTTTCTAACATCATCATCTGATAATCTCTCCCAAGAGATATATTTATTCATTTATTCGTTATAGCAGTTTATAGCTGAAGTCGAGTTTTAGGAAGTGCAGGTTAGCAAAAACAATTGCAAAGTAAATAAACAAATAAAATATAATAAGAAAGGATGAGTATAATATGGTCAGAGTGAGAAGGACATAATTATCTGAACACTAATCAGAATTCCATTTGGGGATTAACCTGTTTACAGCACTGCAGGAATAACAGTTAAATTTGATTTGTTGTATACCCTCAGTGGATAGATTAAAATGATGGCAGTATTTGCCATACCTCTATGCTGAATGTATGTTTATGAGGTCATGGGACTATGGGACTGTGCAAAAAAAAGTATGTACTGTTTAATGTTTGCATTAAGTTCTGTGAAATGAGACTTGGGCCAAAATGGATGTCTTTTTATGCAACAGTAATAGAAATATAAAGAGTATTTTCATTAGAAACCTACATTCAAGCGATAGGTAAATGCCTCACAGTCTAATGCTACTATTTACACACATCCCTAATGCCACCGCATTATACAGGAATGTAACTGTTACTACCCGGTGTAGGGAAACGCTGTAAACCTATAAGGATGGTATGATGAACCTGTTCATGTTTCATCAGTCAGATAAAACAGAGTGAATGTGAAGCAGTTTGTACAATTGTAGATGATGGGACAAACTAAAGGGACTACTATTTACAACTAGACAGGCACACTTACGAATTACACATTTTGTTACAAATAATTAGTGACAAATCATACACACAAACGTGTAACTTACACAAAAAAAGGCTCAAAACACATCACCCAAGTTAGAATAGTCTCTAGTCTAAACATGAGCTAACAAGCAAGTGAGCATATGTCTGGTAGGCTAGTTTTATACACACAAACACATAAATACCCATGGATCTGCAGAGCTGATTGTCTGTTGAGTTGTCCTGTACATAACACAGGATTTAGGTAATGTCCAGTGCATAGCAGCAAAGATAAATTATAATAATAAAGCAATAATGAATACGATCAACATACGGTATTTTATGTATAATACTGAATGCAGATAAATAAGATTTGCATATTAACATACAAAACAAAGTGATGAAAAGTGAGCAGTAATAAAACAGATTATTACTTTTTTTGCTTTTGAAGATGGCTTGTGCTGATCCAATCTCTTCTAAATCTTTTTTTTAGCTAAATAATGCATAATTGAACGTTGGAGCTTTGTTTTAATTCTGCATACTTGGCTATTGACCAGATGCATTTATAACTTAGACCAATACTTCGTAATGGTAAATAATTGTACTGCTAAATGTAATTACAGTAGACTTTGGAGTCCATTCTGTAGCTGGCTCCAGTACAGTGGATGGAGTTCACTGAGTAGTGGAGTGATATGTTTGTGTCTTTCTGACCTGGCTAATATTCTGGCAGCAGCCTTTCGAGTGGACTACAGCTGCCATGATAGATTTTTGAGAAAGAGTAGTGATTAAATATTAATGTATATAAATATAAATATAAATATAATGTATATAAATATTAATGTATTCAAGTCTTTTGGTGATAAATGTATACAAGTATACACATTGTTCTATGACTTTAAGGCTCATTGTTTGTATTTAATATTTACAACATGTAGCAGATACCCTTATCCAGTGTGACTTATGCTTGCTACACACATTTTATGTTTTAACCCCATGTTTCCTGGCCAGGGTCCCTGATTATTCCGGTGCCTATGCCGTATTTGACTTTCAACAGGCATAACAGTGCCATCGATGGGATGACATTCCCTGGCAGTACTGGCAAGGGTCACTGCTGCAATGAAATTGAGGGGTAAGGTTCTTGAAATAACCTTGGGAGGTGAACCCAAAATATTTTTTGGCAGCCCAACTGATATTTGTAAGAAATAATCTAAGTTACCTAATCATTAAGCTACTAGTCATAGTACAAATCAACATATCTAAGTAAAATAATAAAAAATATATATGTATGTATCACACAATTTTATACTACACACACGATTATTAAGAGTATGAGATAGGGATATCAAACTAAAGAAAATAAGAAAATAGTGTACTGCTCACAAAAATGAGAGGGTCTTTCAAAATAAAGTATCCCCATAAAATGTTAATTTTTGTGATCCGTGTATATATAACATACATATTTAATATAATAAAGTAAATAGATTGCAAGGTCATATAGTCATAGAGTACTGAAGCCCTTCTGCAGGATTAATCCATGGTTCTGCAACAACGATCACAACCCAAGCCCTGGTGTTCCATCTAGGACATACTTATGCCTGCACCCTGTGTTCTGAGAATAAGTCCTGGAGGGCCCATGACTCCCACTCAGAAAAGGACTACTATTACTTGTGTAATATTATAATCACAGTGACTGCATAAAATACGACTGTGCATGTATTAGCTGAACAACATCACCAGCTACATCAGTACATTAAACTTGCATATAAGCTGTTATGACAAAGGCAGACACTTAAAAGAAACAAAAGGCAGAGCAACTATTTGGCTTTGGATTTGGCTGGTGACAGCAAGATAACACATTAGCATTCTGTACATGCATAAGGTTTAAATTGAGCATCAGATTATCACCTGGCTCTCAGGTTTATTTATGCAGGTTCATTTGCTAAACAACTTGGCAATGGTATTTTAAGTAGGTTTACTTGCAATTATTCTGCCTTATATTTTACATACTTTCCTTCTGAATATTAATTTGCCAATTTGCCAAGCTTGCATGGGTTTTGATATACACAACCTGTAGCTAGAAATCCTGTAGTAACTTAACAAGCACTGGTAGTGTTTTCGTGATTTGAACAAGGAAATGAAATACTATGCCATGCAAAAATCTGTGATATAATGACTTAACTGTTTAATGGGTGAAATGTTCATAAAGAGATACACAGATTCACCAGTGTGTCTGTTACATAAAACAAATACATTTAAACCTAATCCTAGTTCATGCAAAAACAAAATTTATTCTGTACAGAATGTAAAACCTATTACAACCCTGAAAGCTAAAAGTTTTTTAATTGTTTGTCGCTTGTAAGCAACCATGATCATTTTGCTTGGCTGATATAAATAGAGAGTGTGAAGTGTACAGACACACAAACCACACACACCACACAGCAGACATTGCACACAGACCATTAGCGGCCACTGGCTTTGATCATAAAGGATTTGAGAGGTGTTGCTGTTTTGCATATTTTTGCATTAAAAACTTTGTTGATTGCCATGGAACGCCAAGCCAACACAGCATTCACACACACATCTGCCAGCCCAGACGTTAGCTTTCAAAAACCAATTATTTCTCTTAAAAACATCCCATTTATACCACCACAGAGACGTACTCATCTCTATTGAAGGAGATCAAAGAAAGACCTGAGGTTCGGTATTTGCATCTGCAAATGAACCAGAATCTTTGTGCGTCTGCATATGTGTGTGATGGGGGGTATATCTATATATCATTATGAGAACCAGTTGTTCCCACAATGATAGGACCCTGTGAACATTTTGTTGATCCCCACAAGGAAAAGTGCCCCTATTTAAACTAAACCTGCCATTTTCTTTTGAAAAACCAAAAGAGCCAAACGATTTGTTATACCTTACAGAGGTTAGGGTTAGCTACAGCAATTTTATGATAGTAGAACATCCTCGCAATAATAGAAAGACAAATCATGTGTGTGCATCTTTGTGTGAGTGACAGAGAGAGAGAGAGAGAGAGAGAGAGAGAGAGAGAGAGAGAGAGAGAGAGAGAGAGAGAGAGAGAGAGAGAGAGAGAAAGAGATAGAAAGAGATAGAGATAGAGTGTAAAAAAGAGAGCGTTTCAGACAGGCACACAGCTTGATTAGATGTGCATTAGATGTGTTGACGTAGTGAACCTGTCAAAGGTCTTGGGGTCTGCTCTGTGAATGCCATAGCTACCCATACTGGTCAGAGGCCATCTCAGTCAGCATAGAGAATAGATCCAATGACTTTCCCATTTGTTTTATCCCCGCGTAACTGTATTGCATATGTTATTTTTAAAATACTTTATACTTGTGGATAAAGAAAACCCTTGTGTCACCTTTGAAAATGTATTTTGTGCATGTTCATTTAAATCCACCTTGCTCTAATTTGAATTGATTCCTATGTCTATTCCTACCCCCAGACTTTCCATGGATGGCCTGTCTGAACTGATTTGTATGCTGTCACTGGATTATTGGTTATTCAGATAAGCTCACATAGTGCTATGATATTGCTGATTTCTGCCTCACTCTGCATCCAAAGGAGCAAAATTACAAATTGCTTATTCTTTGCCCTTGAATTTTCGGAATAGGAAAATACCAAACATACTTAAAGCCAAATTTCACAGAACAGTAAGCAGCTCTCTGAGCGTCTTTATGAATCATGGATAACTAGCAGCTGCTATTTAAGTCATTTTGCTCTTGGTGTGCTTGGATTAGCTAAAGACGACTATTCAGCATTTGTGTCTGTACACTCTCTTTAAATATGCTTTATGGCTTTATCATTTAAGGTATGTATATATGGGCAGCACGGTCGCTCAGTGGGTAGCACCACTGGGGGGGGGGGGGGGGGTCAAAATAAAAACTCACGCCCCCCCCACAACAGAAATACGCACATATTTCTGTACTTTAAATACAGTAGGGTGCCCACCTGATTCGGACTAGTTAAACAAACATGACTTTTTTTTTACCTTTTTACCAAACTAACTGTAAATCTTTGAGGTCCCTGCAGATTTGTAATAAGGCATGATTGTGGGATGGCCTGCAAAGTATTTAAGATGGATCAGAGATCAACCTGAAACCTGCTTTCACAATGATTTATACACAGCAAACTCTTAGCCCAAACAGATCTGGTTCCGGAATAATTGTGCAAGTGGCAGTATAAGTGTGTGTGTGTGTGTGTGTGTGTGTGTGTGTGTCTGTGTGTGTGTGTGTGTCTGTGTGTGTGTCTGTGTGTGTGAGGACGTGGAATGGTGGCACACTACCATTTGAAGGCAATTGGGAGAAATATAACTGCACTCTGTCTAAAGTGCTTGTATTTTTTTACTGTGTGACAGACTTGCTTTTTTGGGTCGGTGTAGAAAAGCACTTAGATCATCATTAGAACACAATTTACAAAACTCTGGCATTAATGGTGCAGCCTAGCATTAGATGTGATGCAGTACTTCATCTGTTTCCTACTTTAGACTGGAAGAATCTGTTGGTAAGTGACATAGAAATGGAGGCTAGTTAGAGAATAGCGGTTCGGCCTGGTGTAGGAGGCTTATTCTATCAGCAAGGAACCAGAACTGAGATATGGCCTTGTAGATACAGCTCAAATTTAGAGAAAGATGTACTGCCCAGAACTACCCGTGTACGTATATAGTTCTGAATTTGAAGATTGCAAATAATATGGATAAGGCTGTTATAAAGCCTAAAAGTCCAGGAAGTGAGTTTTGAATTGGATCCTGGCTACAACAAGACTTTTGATGCTCTGTAGTAGAGCAGTGAAATATTAATAATCATAGAGCGGCATGGGAATCAATGCAGTAATCAAGGCTGGAAATAATTAAAGGCTATATGAGGATGTAGGCAGCTCCTCTGGTAAGATAACTGGTTTGGTCTGATTAGACATTGGGTCTTGCACGATGCTTCCCTTGCTACCTTTGAGTAGTGTAGCTCTTGGTGAGAGATCACTGGCTGATAGATATGCCTCTATAATGCACATTTTGCCTGGCTTATAGACTTTGGGAATTGGTGCATAATTTGAAATTGGTGCATAAACAGGGTGGTCATTTTGATGAATTTCCTGCCTGCTAGGAAATGTTGTGAGCAATGGTTCCGTATGAGTGCACACACACACACAGAGTAAACAGGGTCCCATTGCCCCATACCACTATTAAATTGTCATGCGCTTTAATTTGTTAATGAATAAAACCATCCTATCAAACATAAAGCAAACCTAGGAAATACCCACATACGTACAGAATACATGCCTAGCAGGGCCACACAGTGAACATCTTGTTGAATCTCCCTCTGAGTATTTGTAGCATTTAGCGTATGCCAGGTGGCATGGCGTTGGAATGTGCTTCTTCAGTATACTCTCCAATCCCCTCGTATGCAGCTGAGCTCCCATCTCTGAACCATTTCAGCAATTTTTTCCCCTCAGTATCCACTGGACCCCCTGTGCTCTTGGAGGAAATTAACATTCGGACCTTATTTGCATTAGCAAGGGATTTTGAAGGAGGCGAATACTGGGGAGTGTGAATATGTTCACATGCATATTTAAACAAGAGGGAGGGTAGACGGAGAGAAAATGAATGGTTGCTTTTCAGCAGGCATGTATTTCTGTACACGTGTGTACAGACTTTACTTGCAAATATGATTGTGCTTTTGTACGATGTTCCAAAATCACAGCTTCTGATAGACATCTCCTTTGCCAGGCCAGCTGTCTCTGCAGCTGTACCTAAATCAAGAATAGTTGTAATAATCGTACGTACACTTAAGTGCGGTAATGTGGTAATGTGTGCGCGCCTGTGGCCTTCTGTTTGGCATCATGCCGTACCTTCCAACTGAGAGACCAAATGACTGCAATAGTGTGGTTTACTTACTGGCCAGAGAGTGAGAGGGGTAGGCTTAGTTTCAGCTTTCAAAACATTTTTATGTACCACATGATACACCAGTTAAATAGACAACCTTACCAAATTCATCCAGATAGCCCTTCAAATGGTAGGTCAATGTCTGCTATACGTATTGCATACATGAGTACTGAATCAAGCATAAACACATTTTGCACATGCTGCACAGTAAAACAGTCTATACACAGTCTATACACATCAAATGAATGTGTATACACATTTTACTTAATGCATTTTAGATTATTTACTTTTCCATTCAGTGTGTAACAGGTGCATATGTAACAGGCAGAACTGCCACTATGCTGTCAGTCATTTGTGGAGCAGTTTTGAGGAACAGCTCCACCCTCCCCTCTTAGTCATGCTTATTGTTAGCCAATTAGCTTGGGTATATAAGGATCATAGCAGGCTCAGTGTCTAGGCTTGTTTTCCATTGTTTGATGGGTCTGTACTGCTGTAGGACTTGTTGCTGAGATGGTTTGCATGGGGTTGTTGCTTTTATGAATTTAAGCCCTAAAATAATCCTGTAGTTAATTCTAATGAATATAT
>JAUZST010090107.1:0-19564 GCA_034779995.1 Parotocinclus haroldoi
GTGTGTGTGTGTGTGTGTGTGTGTGTGTGTGTGTGTGTGTGTGTGTGTGTGTGTGTGTGTGTGTGTGTGTGATGGATAGGCACCCGGTTGTTCCTGCCCAGAGTTGCCAGGTTGATACCAGCTGGCCCGCGACCTCATGTGGATCAAACGAAAGATAATGGATGGATGGATATAATTTTGTAAAAGTACTTTTTAAAATAAATTTCACATCTTAATACTCTTACTCTTTGACTTTTGCTAGTTTTAATCAGTTAATTTATGTCCAGTTTCGAGCTAAATGTGCTTAAACCACAGATCACGGATCTACAGAAGGGCTTACATTCTTCCTAATGTTAGTCCTCGTGTTTCAGTTAATCGTAGGGGCACAACTGTGCGTAACAACTAAGCCGATTTAAACACTAAATCAATTTAAAACATTCATTTTGTTTATGCTGACATAACCGATGCCTTTGGTAGTGTGCTTTAGTGGACTAATGTGTACTTTTGGTAGGTTCTATGGTTATACGTGGCCAAAGCATATACAATATAGCTATGATCCATCATTCCCTTACATGTGGCGTGGCTGACTTTCTGTTAAATAAAATGTCCATTAAAAAAAAGAAGAGTTAGCCTCTCAAGCTTTTGCAAAGATTAGGAGATTAAGAGGCATTATGGGAAATGTAGTGCCTGTAGTGAGTGATGTATTCTGCTCAGCAATACAGTATAAAAGTGACTTTTTACCCCACAATTTTAATGGGGCACAACAACAGAGTCTGATGAGGTCCTGTGCCCAGGTATAATTTTTGTGACTTGCTCCACTCTCCTTACCTTTAGTAGTGATGCAGTGTTTCCTTACACACCTGAATACTGTACCAGCCGTGCCTCTAAAAAATGACACGCATCAGGGTTTTGTTAAAAAGTTCAGTGTGAATCATGACTTACTCTGGGAAAAATGTGTACCAACTTATCAATCTCTACGCGGTACAGCAACCTTCCATATCTACATAGCTTTGTATTAGGTATCACACATAATCTAGAGATGATTTGAAGTATACAGGAGGATGTGAGAATGGTTATATGCTAATTCATCATTTTGCGAATTCTGGGAACCAAACAGCGAGAATTGTGAAAAGCACCACCACATTGATTTCTTTCAAAAACATAAAAGCTGATACAAATCCAAAGCATCTCGTTTTTACCCCTACGTATCCTAGTCATAGTACTGTAAAAGGATCAAAAGTCAACATGGAGTTCATTTGGCACAGATTTTACCTGGACAGAGCACGCTCGTTTGCAGAGTTCTGTTATCATAACAGCTGAGGTTCACGTTGCAGGTCCAGCTACAAATTGGAACCCAGGCTCTGAAGAAATGCTGGTTTGAAGGTTGGATCTTATCACTGAGTCAGTGGAGCTGCCTCAAGCTAAGGTTCATTCTTTTTTTTAAATTTGAAATCTGTGCATCATGCACAAAGAGGTATCACCGGAAATTACCTAGGTTATAGAAGGGGAAAAGACGAACACGTTTTGTTTAGAAAAATAATCAAATACATATTAGTGTGAAGTGATCTGAACTGTAACCAGTGTTGGGGATAACACATAAAGTCAAAGTCAGATTTATTTTATAAAGTACCTTTTACAATGGTACATTGTCTCAAAGCAGCTTTACAATATTATATTATCTTAAACGACCAATCCCAAATTGAGTAAGCCTAGGGCGACAGTGGAAAGGAAAAACTCCCTGAATGTAGAAAAGAAGAAATTTTGGGAGGACCAAGACTCAAAAATGACCCATCCTCCATGGATGGCCTAGATGTTAACCTATATAATTTAAGTTTGTATTAATAGTAAAATGTATTAAAGAATATGAGAATATAAGAATTTGATATATTAAGTCCTCAGTGGGAAGTCCTTGGAGGCAAATCGCACAGTAATGTGAAGACTTATTTTCTGTAACACAGTAATGTAATGCAGTTCCAGTTAAATAAGTTGTAATCACATTTAAGTTACTCACATAATCAAGCAACGTTACTTGCGTTGTTTTTCTATTCAATAAAAGTAATTTTGAATAACCAAAGCATAAAAATGACCTACACCATGTTCTACATAATTTGTGTATGAACCAACACCTTGCCAGAACAAGCAGACTGCAGAGCTTGTTACTGAGCCGACTCTTTCATCTCCCAAATGGCTCTTTATTTTATTTGGTGCTATGTATTTATTTACCCTTTTTAGCTTTTGATCATTGTTGGATACTTTTACATTAAACACTACATTGAAAACTTTAAATATGAAAACATCACATAGATACTGAACATTGTAGTGTTTAGCTACAAATACAGTGGTACCTCGTTTCTCGTTGTAAATGTATATTTAATTAATATATTCCGTACCCCTGGGAAATCCACACTGTAATGGACTTGTATTGTGCAGGCAGGTTCTCCCTGATTTACGAAAAAGATACAAACCCACCAAGTTAAATGTATCAAGAACAGATACAACAGGGTTTAATAAAGTCTATACTGTATCATAGCGGAGACAGTTGCACATAAATACTTACATTAAAGTACAAAAATAATTAACATAAAGCTTATTTTATATTTAAATAGAAACAATCTCATGTGATTAATGAATAATGGATTAAAAATGAAAAAGCAAAAACACTTACAATATTGGGAAGTTAAGGTGCTGGTTGCTAATGCTAACTGCTCAGCCTGAAAGCAAGTTTTCCTTTCTGTTGGCTGTTATTACTAACCATTTTAGGACCCATGGAGACTTACTTACCAAGAATACGTTAAGCTAGATGTAAAAAAAGAAAACTGAAAAACACTCTGAATACTTAAACCATATCCTTAGATAGAAGGATTTCAGGTATAAGCAGTATCTTTTAGGTACGAGCTCCTCCTTTTACCTTGCTGGTCTCGCATGTTCAAAATGACCCTGTCTTGCATTGTGTTCGTTCTTAGCTTTTTCCCATGGTGTTTGTGTTGAATCTTCCAAACAACAAAAGGTCTAGGTATAGATTCTGGATATATAATATTAAACCCACAGCCCTACTCCACAATACTTTTTTCCACTTATCTTTATTTCAGACTTTTCCTCTTCCAGCCTTCATCTAGGTTTTTTTACCCTCTTCCCCTTCCAAATAAAGTGGTTTCTTGGCTGCCATCTTTCTTTGAAGGATTAACTTGGCATCCAGATGAAGCCCCCAGATGCTGCTCTTTGCTCCTGTATGAGGCGAGGTTACACTAAATACTTGCTCGTGTAGCCTACAGCAGCGTTTCTGCTTTTTCAGTGTTTTAATACCGTGTAAACATTTCCTGCATTTTCTGTTTGTATTCTAAGAAGAAACTGAGAAATTATTATACTTTGTATGGGCATGAAATCGTTGCTAAAACAATGACATACCTAATCTAATGGGACTCTAAGACTTTTGCACAGTACTGTTTATTCTATTGTGAGATTTCAGGCTACGAGAAGAATTTTGTGAACTGTGTAAAAATACATTTTTTATTTGACCCCATTTTAACATTGCAATTCACAGCCTGAGCAAACTCTTGAAGGAAGATTTTGAGTGCAAGCCACTTAAGGAAATGTGATTGTGTTACTTTCGCCTCTGCTAAAGGGAAAACAGACTGAGTCATAATCTGAGTAAGCGAGTAAGTCGGGTAAGAAGGCTAAAGGGACATGCAGAGGAGTAAGCGGGTGTGTGCAAAAAAAGAGGTTTAAAGAGGTTTAAGTTCAAGGCGTGTGAGAGGATTAATTCTTCAGTCAGCAGTTACCTTGTACTGGATTGCCTGGTGGAGGCTGGATGACTCTGGCCTTGATAACTGCTGTGCATTCGGCTGCTTTGCTACTGAATGTCATAGGCTTTCATTATCTCCTCCTCTCTAATGAATGCAGAGCCTTTCTTCTGTTGATGCACATTGCCTCATCCATGCAAAATATGGCTGCTCAATATAAGCAATTTCAAATCAGTAGGCTTGTAGACCAAGATTATAGTCATTTTTGTGTTTATGGTTATTGAAGTGTCAGGAGACTCAATAAATATACCCGACATGTACACAAGTCTCCAACATCTCAATCCTTTGGGGTGATAAAAAGTGTGAATAATGACTCAAATCCTGAGCCACTGCAGCCTCCCTGGAGGAACTGCAGTTTGAAGTTAGATGGTATTGGCTTTGCCTGACCCACTTCCTAAAAATATGTTACAACCCTTAAAATGGAGAATCAGACAGTTGAGGAGAATGGGAAGGTTTATCTAAAAAAAAAAAACAGCACAGTCTTTTCCAGAACCCAAATCTCCAACATATTATTAGGCAAGATTTATAATTGTACTAGTATTAGCATGAATATATAAATCACTAATGTGTCCAGATTGGCCATGTGTGTTTATGGCTGTACAGTACCTTATTCACATATTATGTTACCTTATAATTCACCTTCTAGAACTTTTTCACTCTTCGCATTGCTCTTGATCTGGGAATATAAAATCTTAAATGAAATTGTATGTAATGAATCTAAACAAAAGAGGCTGTAGTACTCACGTGAGATAATCCACACAAAGGTTATGATTGCATATGTATATGTTTATATGAAAACATTACATCTCTCTGGTGCAATCAGCTGCTTTCAGAAATTCACCAGGTAATTGAATAAGGTAAACTTATGTGCAATTGAAGTGTCATATTAATTTTAATATTAATGTTGTGGAAATCTTTCCATCAAATGTGAGTGTCTGTTTAAGGAGAGGCTGCAGGTTACACTGAAGGAGCTGATGTGATCTACAGCTGAGATGGAAAAAGAGACACAAAGTTATAGGCTTTATGTCAGAGTGGCAAGAAGACTTGGAAATAATAGCACAATATATTATAATATTATAATATCACATTTGGAGTTTGCTGGAGGCATACAGAGAAGAAGTTTGCTTATATAAGATAACGGGAACACTCCCGTTTACTAGACACTTAGAATAAGCTGACCTGGCAACCATGTCTGGTTACGCTCGTGTGCATGCACAGACTAAGATCAAACGATTTAAATTCAACTAATGGGATACATGCCTTTAAAAATCTGATTAGTAAGCTAAAAAACAATCTGACCTTATTAGATATCATACTCTGATTTCCAATCTGGGAAATCAGATATGCTGTTTATATGATGCCAGCTAAATAACCATGTAACTAAAGTTTTTATTATCACGACTCCACTTCCCTCACATGCAGCACTCTTGCCACGTGGCACATTGCTGAGTTACTCATTTAGCACGGGAGTGGACAGAAGAGTGTCGTACTGTGTACCGCTGACCGGGAAAGAAAAAATCTGCTGAATGTGTATTTTTGAATAGTAAGCCGGGCCATTGTAAAATGGAATACCAAAACGAAACTTTATAGTCACTTTCTACAAAGGTAAATAATCCACCATTTATAATTTGTAGTCAGGCGATTTACAGTCTCTGGAATATACATTTAAGCTCTTTTGTTATTGGTATGGTTTTGTCTAACAAGGTCTATTGATTTGAATAAAGCAAGCAAAACTGTCCAGTCGAAATTTTAATGAAAGTGCCCCCAAAAAACACATACTAATATTAATGCAACAGGATTGGATACAGATAGAAGGAATTGTGTATTAATAGAATAAAACGGCTCATATGCATATTAAGATCTCAGTTTTTGTTTGTTGTCCACAGGTGTGAGTCTATTACATCTCAGACTAATTGCTTTATTTCCCAGTGTACTTTATTGAATGAGCATTTATCAGCACAATTTTCCAGCTATCGTTGCTAAAACACCGTAAAACACAGTGCGGCTGATTCGCCAAATTTCACTCATTGTATGCATCATCAAATTCACAGATCAGCCAGAACCTGAAAAAACACCTGAGTAATATTTTAACACGCTGATACTGAACTCTAGTAGCTGTCAATTGGTATCTGGTACAAAGGCTTTAGCAGCAGATGACTGAAGTTCTGTAAGTTGTGAGGTAGGACCTCTGCTGGCTTGCTTATCTGGCACATCCCACAAATACAGTTAGTTTGAGACCTGGGGAACATTTTGAACTCTTTGGTATGTTCAGGAATAGTTTGAGGAACATTTCTTAAAGGGTGCATTTTCCTTCTAAAAGAGGACATATGCACGTGTGTCTCAAAGTTACATCCACATGCCTGCCAGGACCCAAAGTTTCCCAGTAGAACACTCTATAAAGAGCATCACACTGTCAATGTTATTCACTTGATTTGTCAGTTTTTAATGTGGTGACTGTTTGGAGTATGTCTGTCCTGCCCAAGGCATTTATGCATAGCATTCTAATCAGTTTTAGTTGTCTTTTCTATTATATACCTGTTTGCAATTATGTTTCCAAATCCAGTGGAAGACTTCTTAGAAGAGTGAAGAATGTTGTAACCCATGTCTTTTCATGGAATTGAAATAGAATGACTTATGAGCCTAATAGGAGCTATTTCGATTTGATTCTGTAACACAAAGCTGTGGGTTGATGTGCTGCAAGTCAAGGATGGATTATTACCATGCGTGGGAACTTGCATGTCTGTGCATTTCTCTCACTCTGTGTCGTTTCATCGACGTGCTCCGTTTCTGCTCCTACCCATCCTCCCCTTTCAGTTTGTAGGCAGGCCTGAATCAGGTTGAAAGACAAAGAGCAGGCAGTAATAACATGCTTGGCTGGACTACAGTCCTCTGCAGACTCAAAATAGCTTTATTGGGCATACCTCCCAATTCTAATCTCTCATAAGGAACAGCTTTTTGGGTGGGAATAGCCTTCTGCAGTTTGGTGGTTTATGGCATGCATAACCCCATATACAAACGGAGGAGGGCCTTAAGCCCACCTCTTTTCCTCTTTACAACAAGTAGCTACCGACTGACTGCTATGGCATCAATGAATCTCTACAGGGGATGCTTGCCATATAAATCGGTGGTCTTTGCTGGAAGACAGGGGCCGCTGTTGCAGTGCCAGCAAGATTTTTGGCTCACTGCCTCAAAATGTGTCTGCAAGGTTTTTATATAGCACATTGATTCGAGATAAATAACATGCAGGTAGTCCCCATATTATGATATTATATTATGAGTATACGTTCCATCAAATCAATAATAAGTTAAATGTATTGTAACCCAAGGAGTTTGATATAGAGTGTATATTGTAGTAACCTTGAAACAATGCTTAAAACGATTACATTAATCATTAGCACAAAGCTTTTTATTTTCTAACAAAGTGTTGGACGTCTCATGTAAGTTATTTGATAATGTGAAAAATGCAAAAAATGCTTATGGAAATAGAAATGATCAGAGTACAGTTTTTCCTGAATGTGTATTATCAGATTCCCACCATAAAAATTGTAAACTGGATCAGAAGTACCTTTAGCAAAGACAATACCTTAATACCATCTATTGCAATAAAAATAAATTAATTATCGTTAATTTGTTCCCAAAGGCATGTCGAGTACCACGAGTACCGAGCACATTTCTCCTATATACTGTATAACGTAATAATGTAAATTGAGCGAATCTGTTCCAGACGCCCAGAAAATCCACGCTGTACAAAACATCACATGCGTTGAACGATAAAACAATGAAATTAATATAGTCTATACTTTATCATAGCAAATCCCATTACAGATTAATATGTAAATTAATCTAGAAAAATCTATTTATTTTATGATAAAAAGTCAAAACAATCACTCTGTTGCTAAACTCGGGGCGGTAGCTGCTAATGCTAACCTATATTAATAACCCATAAGATTACAGTACACCTTTATAAAAATAAAGAGTAAAACAAGAAACTCTGCACTAGGCTCTAGTGTGAATAATTGTGAGTCTGAATCACTGTACTGAATCGTAAATCGAGTTTCAGCTGGAACAAGTCGTACAGCTCCACTGATAGGTATAGCAAATGTACTGAGTACTGAGCATATTATAAGAGCCGAGGAATTCCGAGCTGGTTAAGAACACCTGTATATTTTCACCATGTGTATGTCACAGTGATCACCTAGACCGACCAGTCTATCAGACGCCTTGTAGACGTAGCTGGTCAGATCACTGCAGTGGTGTTTTAGTCATTACTTAACACCACCCCGTTGGCTAGGTGGGCAGGCCATTATACCCTCGAATTGATGCCAATTTAGAGTGACGGGATGGGATTGAACCTGGAACCTTCTTGCTGTGAGGCAGCTGTGCTACCCACCCACTTTAATGTAAAAAAAAATGGAATATGAAGTAATTTGAAAGAAAAAGAATTCACACAGTAGGATAAATGTAATACATATAGTAAATGTTTTATGATAAATAAAAGTGGTAAATATTTAAAGTGTCGAGCCAGACTGAGGAGGAGGTGAGTGTGCGACGCTGACAGACAGAGCATTTATTGAACATGGGAAATCAAAGCAGAAAGGTAGCACACAGAGTGACTAGTCAGATAACAGGAATTAGTTAAAACATGAGAAATCAGTTCAAACCAGGCAGATGAATCTGGGGAGCACGGAGGATGGTAAACAGGAGCGAAGAAGCAGATCAAAGTCCAATAAATTGGGGGAAGCAGGCACGATCAGAAACAATCAGAGACAAAACAGTACATGGGAGGAAACTAGGGAACCTAAACAGGAACACAAACAAGGCAATACGAAGCAATGCATGTAGCAAACTGGCAAATCAGAGAGTGGAGAGGAGGAAGCTCAGCTGGGGTGTGAGTCTAGGATGCCAGGTGAGCTAGAACAAGGCATGACCTAAAGAGCTAAACACGGGGCCTTAATAAATCCTGAATAATTCAGCTTGTAGACTAATAAAACATCGTACTTCATTATGGAACAAACTGGCAGAAAGATATATAAAGATCTAAGAATAGAAAAATGAATGTCTTTTTAAGAAATCTCATTATAAGACCTTCACAGTGATCACAGTGGTAACACACACACACCAATGTAAAATTGTTAAATAACAATGGTGTGCTGATGACTGCTTATGTTTTAGAAAGAGGTGGGCATGTCCTCAGACTCTAGAAAAGTTAGTTTTGCCAGTGGAACTTGTAGTTGTGAACTAGAAAAAAACCTAGAGCGCTATAATTAGTTACTGAGTATTTAATACAAAATATGATACATGCATCAAGCTTTAATATAATTAATCCATACATTATCTTCCACACGGGGTAGCAGGCCAGCCGGTGCCCACCTGGCAACTCTGAAACAACCCTACACGGAGTGCCAATCCATCGTATGGTACACTCACACAGTAAGGGTCACTTTAGAGACACCAATTAACCTAACACGCATGTCTTTGGTCTGTGGGAGGCAACCGGAGTACCTGGAGTAAACCCATGCAGACACGGGGAGAACATGCAGACTCCATGCAGAAAGGACCCAGGCCGCTCCACACTGGGACTGAACCCGGGACCTTCTTACTGTAAGGCTACCCACCAAGCCACCGTGCTGTCCTGTTATTATGATCATGAACTGCAACACAAACATTGTTGATGTGACCAGTGAAAACGATTCAATACATTGTAACTCTGAGTTCTAGAGCAGTGGTTCCCATTTTTTATTGGAGCCACCCCCTCCCCCACGTACATAACAACGTACATAACTTATTTAGTTATTTTACTAATGCTCACCACTCTACTCCAGTAGAAAAGAAATCTTTGCCCTGGTGGACTATTGTGCAACTTTGAAGATAATGCTAGTTGTAAAGTGTAAGATGATTCAAATAGACCATTCCTCCCCCACGAGTATTTAAGAACAATTGCCCCCGCCCCCAGCACACACTCACGCAAACCAGAATAATAAAGTGATTCATAGCATATCTTTTTTTGGCAAAAAAGAACATCTATTATAGCATTTTTTTCTCTTGTGTTACTGTTCTAGCTTTTACATTTTTTCTCTTTTCAAGACAGCTAAACATTTAGCTCAAAATCTAGCATAACCTGGGCATAAACAAAGACCTGTACATTTATTCTAACTAAAGAATAATAATGCTTATAAGTGCTAATAATTGCCTGCTCCTTTTGAGTGAACGTTTTTTTTAAGTAATTGTATATAGTATTTTACAGTGAGTGTGTTAATTTAACTTTATTTAACATGTGCAAGTTGTATTTCCATTGTAATTGAATAACTTGGACAAAGCAGAAAAACGTGTGATGTTTTGACCCTCAGGTGGGGAACCATAGTTCTGGATTAACATACTGCCAGTAAAGAATCTATATAGTCAGTAAAATACCTTTTGTGAGGCAATTTAGCTTCCTGGTAACGAAGTTTCCTTAACCCAAGAAATACACTAGAAATATTGAGGTTTAGATAAAATTATTTTAGTTACTTTACTAGTCTAATAGAAAAAAGAAAAACGTCATTGCCCTGATGGAATATTGCACAACTTTGAAGACAAAGTTATGAATACAAGAAATAGTGCAAAAGTGTAAGATGTGTTATTATTTGAACGAGTATATATGTGTTACTTACTCCCACCATTCTTTTTTATAGGCGAGGTCGTTCCAACTCCTCCAGCCAACTTGCATCCAGTCCAAGGTCAAGCTCTTAAAGAAAGCAATGGACACACTACCTCCAGGGCACTGGACTTCTTCGACTCAGTCATGGTTCATAAAGACCTCGTAAGGTCCCAGAAAGGTGCAGAGATTTCCACAGAAGTGCTTCCCGTTTTAGAGAAGGACCAGGAATTGTGGCCTGGAGATGGAGCTTTGTCTCCTGAGCAGCAGCCACCCCCGAATAAGCCCAGTAAAGCTCTGCAACCAACCTGGTATCCAGTACAGACTGATAAAGTCCCCACGACATTCATTATCGTCAGTCCCACTGAAAAAACCCAAGGAGCTAGTGAACACAGAACTTCAGTCACATTGACTACGACAACAGTGGCAGAGCCAGATATCCTTCGCCCAGGTAGGTACACAAGAAAAATGTTCAGGAGCTGGTCTAAATCCCAGTAGAATCGTAACGATTCAGTCTGCTCACTCTGCAATTCCATTTACGATACTGATTTCAAGAGTCAATTTTTTCGTAGTTATTGGTTTTACAATTGATACATTTCTTTTTATTTCAGTAGTGTAAAC
Source organism: Parotocinclus haroldoi (assembly GCA_034779995.1). Taxonomy (NCBI): domain Eukaryota; kingdom Metazoa; phylum Chordata; class Actinopteri; order Siluriformes; family Loricariidae; genus Parotocinclus; species Parotocinclus haroldoi. Next base: position 11,035 of record JAUZST010090107.1, read on the forward strand.
AATTCATATTTTCTTGAACGATACAACTTTTTTCCTTCTTACAACAAAACTTTAGTCCATTGCAATTAAAAGAATATGACTAAAAACAGTTTTCTAAAATTTTAAACAAAATGCCCTATGCTGTCGGTGCAATATCACTACAATATTACTTATACTCAATATTTCTTTTTATTCTATCAGTGCAAAATGAATCTTGAATCTGAATCTATTTGCCTTATTCTGTTTTTGTGTAAATTTGCACTGTTCTGTGGCAAAAATCCAAATTTCATTGTATAACTGTACAATGGCAATAAATAGATTATTAAAATGTATCTTATTGTAGCATATTTTAACTGACAACAAAAAGCAATCTTTTTTTCTGATAGAATAACAATTCAATATAATGCCTACTTTCCTTGTATACAATTTTAAACACGATCTTTATTCAATTTAAAATAAAAAATAAAAGGATTCTTACTAAGAGCAGACATGAAAAATTGAGAACATATAATTCAGTTAAATATACACTGTATAGTCCCGCCCACTGACATACACTGTCCCATTTTTGCATCATGTTGTGGTCCATTGTAACATCTATAAATCTCAGTGATGGTTTCAGGCCAGGTCAGGGATCTCACAGCCACAATTGGCCATGTCAGAGGGAGGAGAGCCCAGACATGGGATCATTCCCGGGGAATTGTAACTGTGATCCCTTATTTGTTTGTTTGGAGATACTCCAGCTGGCTGGTTGGTGTGATTGAGTACAAAAATTGAAATAGAAAACACATTGAGTGATTGTGACAAAAACTACTAAATCACCCATGTATGCGTATTCACTCCCTTTGAACCCATCAGTACTTGGTTACGTCGTTGTTTGTTGCAGCTGCAAATCTTTTAGGATGGGCTTTGGCTTGACCACTCTAATACATTGTGGTTCTTGCTTTAAGCTGATCTTGTGTAGCTTTGGTAGTACGTTAGGTATTATTGTGTTGTAGGAAAGTGAAACTCTACCTTGCCCACTGGTCTGTTGGAGACCAGAAGAGGTTTTCCATGTATTTTGATCCATCCATCTTTAAATTTGAAGTATTTCTGTCAACAAAGATGAACAACATTGCCACAACATATAATGCTGCCACTACCATGCTTCACTGTGAGGGTGTTGTGGTTATGATGATGTGCAGTTTTTGTTTTGTGCCATACATAGCACTTTGCAGAAAAAGATTTTGGCAAAAAATTTCCAAAATGACTGTACAATGCACTGCTTATATAAAACATGTATAAGTGGTGTTTGTTTTAAAAACCATTTGAAATGTTCTAAATGTAGTGGTGTATTCTGGAGAGCAAAGGTTTCCTTTATTGTCCTTCCAGCAGCATTTTTGTTTAGATGATTGAGTTTTTCTGTAGGGAACTCATGAAAAGAGATTTTAACAGAGATTTTCTAGAGATTTCCATAAGTGCTTTGCTGTTAGTTTCGGGTTCGCTTACTGAATGAAGCATCAGCTGATGATCAGACGGGTCTATATGAACATTTTTGAACGTCTTCTCCAGGTTCTTGTACTTCAATTAGTGTTCCTCGAAGACCCTTTTGATTATGTTGTGGTTCAGATAAAACATTTCTTTTGGTGAGGGAAGACTTATTTACTGAAACTCCTGGCATTTTGCCGTAAGCCTAGAGCTCTACATAGTTTTTCAAGCCTGGATTTTGCATGGTTAATCAGGGCAAAAGTTGTTTTTTTTCCGGGTCTGGCACATATCCCATATATGTTTTTTAATTGCTGTTTTGTTTTTCAACCTTACTTATCCTGTACAGAGTTGATTGGGGCTTCTGTTGCAAGGGGTTTGGGGTTCTGCCCTGCCTCCCCACTCTCAGGCACCGCCAGTCATATCTGTGTGATTATACATGTATTTTTATTATAAGAGAGATTATCCATTAATAATTGATTAGTAATAGTTTAATTAATAATTAATAATAATAATTTATGGAGAAACTGAGTTACTTTTTGGAGCCACTGTAGAATCTGTGCTCGTTTTCAGGTTTTAACCCCAAACAAGATAAGTTGGGAATGTATGGAAAACGCATAAAAAAGACAAGTTTCTTATGTTTACTTTTATTTAACTGGAGAAAGAACGTGAGCTATAACATGTTTTGTCTGGTCAGCTTAATTTACTTTGTTAATAAACATCCATTTCTACATTTCATACTTGCAACACATTTTAAAAATAGTTTATAATAGGAATAGATGGGAAAAACATTTACTATTTTGTAATGTTGCCATTCCTTTTCACCACACTTTAAAGATGTTTTTGCACAGAGGAGACCAAGTCATTTAGTGTTTTAGTCATCGTCACATGTTTTGTGCCGATGACTTAAAGTTTTGATGGGGGCAATTAAGAGCAAGTAATTAATTTAAAAAATAATTATGTGATTTAAAACTTTATTTGAATTGTTTAAAATGATTGATTTCTATAAAAAAATAATTTCTATAAAAATCTTGTTCTTCAAAGAAAGATTTGAGGGGATGTTTTGTTTCAAAATTCTCCCTAGACACTTTCTCTAAAGGGACAGGTCAGGACTGCAGGCGGGCCAGTTTAGTACTTGTTTATTTTAATAGTCTGGATGGTTCTTCTTTCAAAAATAGATGTGAAATACTGATTTATCTGATCACAACACAGGAGATGGTCCATCCTAGATGCCTCCAACACCACTTCTGGAAATGATTAGCATGAGGTTAGGCATAGTTTTAAGTGACATTTGTGAATGTAACTGTATTTGTAAAGGTTTAATAAAGTAATCCATTGCCCACGTGGTTTTATCAGCTATTGCTGAATGATGGTTCTTGATGCAGTGCTGAAGATTGAAGATCGCAGGCTTTCAGATTCCATGAATCATTTAAATGTTATGCACTGTTGGAGAACTATGCAAATCCCCTCAAATCTTTCTTTAAAGAACAATGTTTTTATACAAATCATTCATTTTAAACAATTCAAATAAAGTTTAAAATCACATCATTATTTTTTAAAATTAATTACTTGCTCTTAATTGCCCCCATCACAACTTTTTGGAAATGTTTGGCAGGCCTGAAATTTAGGAATGGATGTTTATTGACAAATTCAATTTAAGTTGACCAGACAAAACATGAAATATCTTAGGTTCATACTGTCTGCAATAAAATAATATCAATAACTGTGTTTTATGTGCATTTTCCTTAGCCTTCTTGTTTTTTTTCTGGGATTGTAAATCAAAAGTGTGTCTAATGACAAATGTCTATCTCTTTTCAGCTATCTCAAGCTGCATGGTCAATTTCACAGACCCTGAGGGATACATTGATTCGACGGACGATCCTCCGCTTCCAGACAAGGCTTTCCTGCAGTGCACATACACAGTCACTGTGTACACAGGATATGGAGTGGAGCTGCAGGCATGCTATTACTCACTCACTTACAGACTCACTCACTTTCTATACCTGTTTAATCCAGTTCAGAGTCACAGGGGCCAGGGCCTATACATCAGCATGTGGTGCAAGGCAAGAATATAGCCTAGACAAATTGTCAGTCCACTTTAGAGAAGCTGCATAACCTAATGCATGTCCGGAGTATCCAGAAAGAATTTCCACAGACACCAGGAGAACTTGCAGCTCCACACAGTTACCAGGCCGGGACTTGAACCTTTCACTGAGCCGCTTGGCAGGCTTTTATCATTAGATAATCTTCCTTTAGAGGAATTTTTATCTCATTATTTTTTTTGTTTCGAAATTCTCCCTAGGGTTACACTTTCTCTATAGGGGACAGGTCAGGACTGCAGCCGAGCCAGTTTAGTACCCATCCACAGTCATGCCTTTGTAATTTCTGCAGCATATGGGTTTACATTGTCTTGTTTATAAATTGTCTTGTTGTCCCTGGAAAGATGCATTAATGCTGCCATCACAGAAGTGTACATGCTTTTTTACTGCGCACCCCCATACCATGATAGACCTCGACTTTAGGGCTTGTTTCTGATAATAGTCTGGATGGTTCTTCTTTCAAAAAAAAGGTCTCAAACCCCACAGACATCAACACCACTTTTGGAAATGATTAACATGAGGTTACAATTTATTATTTTATTTAATTATTTTATTATTAGTATTGTAAAGTATTTTGTTAATGTTGTCAGCTTGTATTGCTCTTATTAACTTTTATATTTTACTGACTTTTATTAGTTAATTACTAAGCAATTACTATACTGTTTTTGATTGTAAATGTATATTTGGGGGCACTTCAGCACTCCCTCATCTCAAATTGGGAAAAATAAAATTTGTAATAATAATAATTTTACTTTTTATATGCTTTACATAATGATGCTTCAACTAGGCTTCTATAGAACTTAAATATAAATTAAAATGACTTTATAAATAATGAATTCATTATGTGTTGCAGTAATGACAGTTTTTAGAAGGTAGGTTATGAATATGCTAAAGCTATTCAACAGCTAGCAGAGAACATTGTCTCAAACAGCTTTTTAGTTTTCTATTATCTTTTATTTTCTAAGGCAAATCCCAAATTGAGCAAGCCTAGGGTGACAACGGTGAGAAAAAAAAAACTTTCTAAATTTTATAAGGACGAAACCTTGAAATGATCAATTCAATACATTTTATAGTGATATATTAACAGAGAGAACATATGTAAATGGAATATTTAAAATAAAGTATAACAATAACTATAAGTACATAAGTAGGTATATAATAATAAGTAGACTAAATTCTAAAGAGTATAATAAAATAGAGCTCTAGCATATAAGAATATAGCGAAAATAAATATGATAATATCATATACTAATATTTATGCTATGTATTCCAGTACACAATCACCGTCAGATCATTTGTCCTTGGTGAGAAAGTTTAATGCCGTGGCATGCTCAGTCAGTCGGAGGATGGAGGAAGTTATTGCCCTTTATATATTGTACAAGTATGAGATGCAATTTAAATGAATGTAAATAATATATTTAGATTAGATTTTCATTTTTTGTGTAAAATATGCCATAATTATTTTAATAAATTCCTTGCTTTTTAGCATTTCACAGAAGCAGAGAATGGGACAAGGACAAAGTAGTATATTAATTTTACAAATGGAAATCTTTTTTGGTGATGCAGTTAGTGATGTGATATAATATAAGCTTTTTTATTTTGTAATAAAGCATTTGTAGCATGGATTTATAACCTGGGGACATAAAAGTTCCTATAATTGAAGAATTACAGATCTGCTTGAATGAGAGTCAAACACTGATGATTATAAATAACCTTTGATTGATCGATTGATTGACAAAACAAGCCACACGTTTCTCTTTTAATAATAAGAGTTGTTAAAATTTAATACAGTCGATTCTGGTTAATGAGACCAGCCGCTTATTCTGACCAAATCCTAAAGTACCGAAACAAATCCTATTATATACGTGTTAGTCGCTTATTTGGACCAAAATTCCGCTTAATCGGACCAAAAACGTGTACAGTATGTAAAATCCGTTAATAAACTCTTCGTCTCTGGTATCATTACCCGAAAACTCCCGAGTTTCTCCCCAGCCCTCCACTGCCACCTACAGGTTTTTGCCCAACATTTCCATTTACTACAAAAAGAAGCCACAACTTGGCCACTTAGCCACAGCAAAAGCACGTCAGATCACACTGGATAAGTTCTTCAAACGTTGACAGGAATTTAGTAAGAACTTGTTTTTTTTTTTTTTTTTACAGTATTATACTTCGCATGCTGAGTATCTATACATTGTAGATCGTTTCGAAAAACTTGTTTACTAATTTATTTTTCAATGAACAATGTTGGTAAGCAACGGTAGTTCTTGTTTGTATGTTCGCTATACGTGTAAACATTTAATATGTTAGCTAGCTACAGAAATTATAGCACGTCCCGTCTTGTAACATAGGACATGTTCGTTTAATTAGGACCAAAACGATCTTGTCCCGATGTGCTCCCATTAACAGGAATCGACTGTATAATAAAAAGATCTCTGTTTCATATTTAATCGACAAACGCTAGGAGACATTTGAGTCCTTCCACCAAATGGGTGCCCCTTGCTTGTCGTAACTTTTAAAAAATGAACTTCATTTCTATAGTTCTTCAACACAGAATCTAAGAACACATACATTTAACTATTGATAATGAATATTGGCCAATCTCCGGCAAATGTATTTTTTACATGGTTTCTCCTGTTACTCATATAAAGAATTATCAACACAGAATTAGCAAATGTATGAAATATAGCCACATGGCTTCTACACTAATAGACATCTACATTTACGTTTGTGGCATTTATCCATTATCCAGAGCGACTTACAACTCATACAGTCTTACAATTCAAGCAGTTGTGGCTTAAGGACCTCAAAGGCAGTTTTGGCAGAGGTGGGATTTGAAACCCGGACCATCAGGTCTAGAACCTTAACCGCTAGGCTCCCGCAGTCCTAATAGCATTAGGGCACTAAGCACATTCTAATGATTTAAAATAGATTTTTCTATTACAATAAGCAAATAACATCTAACGTAATTTAGTTGACAGGATAATAAGTTGATTCCCAACGATGCAAAAAAAACCAACAACAAATAATTAAAGTGTGCCCTTGTGTTAGTGTGAAGAGTTAATGTTAGAGACCAGGCACAGGTAACACATGCTGCTTTTCTGTGTTCTAGGTTTTTAAAAAAATAATGTTTTAAATTACATACCTTAAATACGCACTTGCGGTACTATGAAAAACTCAACAAATGTTATAAGGAAGAAACCACAAGGTCCAGGGTTCAAATCCCACTATTGGGTGCTTAAGCAAACTCGTAAATATCTCCTTGGGTGGCTTTGATGTTACAGTAAAACTAGTTTATCTAGTCAATTAGTTTGTAGTACAAGTTTAAATAACAGGAACCAAGTAAATAATAACAGATAAATAAAATATAAATTAAAACAGCGTACAAATATGCATATCAGCATTATATCGTCTGATAAACAGAGTCACTTGAGGATCTTGAATCCTGAGCAGGTTAGTCCTTGATGGCAAATCATCCCCTGCCAACTGAGGGAGGGAGAGAGTTACTGCCCTTTGGTGTGGCCTGGGCATGGAAGGACTGGTTACTTATTCCAGAACAATTTGACTTCAATAATATTACCTACATTCGCCGGGCACTGACCCTCCAGGACTGCTCTCTTTACAAAACAAGCATGATAATTAAATTATATCTTGTCTGAACATTGTTAAATCAATTAACAAGATTCAATTCCTCGGATATTTAAACAGGGAATTCAAAGCTCTGTCCTATTGACATTAATAATAGTTAATGCTGTAATTGTACGGCAATGAGGCTGAAGTGTTTAAACGAAGTAGAGCGTGACCTCGTGTGGCCAAACGTGGTAGTGCAATGCATCCTTGTCATTACTGGTGACGTGCTTTCAGCATCACAGCAGTTTCCCCAGAGAGCCACTGGCACACAAACAGATGTTAATGAGCTGTGCCCACATGTTGTCTGCTGACCTGCCTTAATCCCATGTCGGCCCCTGCCAGTACCTCACACCGCAACATAATCTTCAATTATGTTCTAATCCACAGCCTGATGGGACAACTAGACTGACTGAGTGTAGAAGAGAAACCCTCCTGACTATGGGATTAAAGTGCCAGTTAATGTGTTATTAATGAACTAATGTACACACACACACACGTTATTGGATCTCTAGAACACAGGAGAACTGATCAGAGAGCGCTCACAGGAAGATATTAGTGGGGGTTATGAGTGATTGTTTATGGCATCAAAGATTATTGACTATGCTTAATTTTCTTTTATTAGAATTTGCTACCAAAGCACTTGGGAAGTTTAGTGGACGAATCCCAGTCGTGTGTTTCACATGGGTCAGGTATAGCATGCAGGTATAGGGAAGCTGGTTTCTATCACTGCTGTAACTGTGTCCTGTATTTCCTCGGCGTAGGGGTTAGTGACTCTGTGATGCTGACCAATTAAAATAGGAAAAAAGTATGTAATGGTCCAGAACCCACCCAAGGACCACTTTGACTCTGGAGCCCCTGCCAAGATAAGAGTCACAGATGTTTACCAGATGGTAAACTGCTTGTTGGAAAACCCCACCCTGGGGCCAGGGGAAGGGATATGAGCCAGGGGAGTTAAACACAGCTAAACAGTCTTTGATTCAGGTTCAGGTGTATTTTTGTGTTTTACCTTTGGCAGGAGCTCCTGATTCTCAGCGCTTCTTAAGGTGGGGACTGGGTCTTTGTGTGATGCAAGGTGCACCAATATTACAGTTGTTTTGTTTTTTTAGAATGGGTTCAGAAAGTATTCAGACCCCTTTAGATTTATCACTCTTTGTTTCATTGCAGCCATTTGCTTAAATAAAAAAATGAATATTTCTCATTAATGTACACTCAGCATCCCATCCTGACAGGGAAAAAAAAACAAACGTAGAGATTTTTGCAAATGTATTAAAAAAGAAAAACTGAAACATCACATGGTCATAAGTATTCAGACCCTTTGCTCAGTATTTAGTAGAAGCTCCTTTTGAGTTAGTACAGCCATGAGT
>JAUZST010090118.1:0-19564 GCA_034779995.1 Parotocinclus haroldoi
GACGGACTGAACTTGAACAAAATCAAGAAAGTGGTGGGCGTGGTCACCTCCCGCTGGTTTTGCTCTTGTCAACACAATTTCCTCCCAGATCTCGCTGACCCGCTTTGTATCCGCTAGGTGGCTTTATTTTTCTCTCACGTTCTTTGGTCCGATTACATAGAATTTTGGTCCAAATAAGCGAATAAAATTACACGTATAAAATAGGACTTGATTCGGTATTTTAGGATTCGGTCCGAATAAGCGGCTGGTCCTATTTACCGGATTCGACTGTATTTAGCTTCAGCAGTGTGCTGGGTTCCACCAAATATGGTGTCCTAACTCAGTAACGTGAACAAAGCTTAACAAACAAATTTATCTCAATGACTTCGGATCATTCTGCTGAAATTATGAACCTGTTCCAGAAGGAAATTAATTATTTTATGTTAAGCTTTTTTTCTCCTACTAGAAGTAAAACTTAACATAAAATTCTTTTCTTCCCTTTGTACCATATACTGTATTTATCATTTCAGCAGTACAGGGTAGTTAAGACCAGCAGTAATTAAGAGAAGTTTGGTGTTCCTAGGTCAATGTTTAATTACATTAAGCCACATAAAGCTTTTGTTACCACTTTTACCACTTTTTATTACCATTGTTACCTGTGCTGGGTATAGAGGGTACGGAAAAGCTCGAAAAAAAAAAATATTTCTTCTGAAGTCAAAAGCTGGAAAACTAAGATATTCCTTATACGTAAACATTTTCAGCATTTTGGAATTAAAACCTAGAATCGATAAGCAGAATCAGAATCCGAACAGATCAAATGCAAACGATAGCCATATTCAGTGGGAAGGAGTTTGTGGAGTTTCGTTAATAACTGCTCCTCCTGCGCAATTCCACACAGGTGTACATCTGCAGCGATTCAGTGGAGGCGAGGCAGCAGATCATGGAGCTGGCACGGCAGCTCGGGTTCGTTCCAGTGGATATGGGAACCCTGTGCACGGCCAAGGAGATCGAGCACATGCCGTTACGCCTCTTCTCAGACTGGAAAGGTCCGGTCCTGACCGCCGTGGCTCTCTCCATCTTCTTCTTCGCCTACTCCTTTGTCCGGGACATCGTTCACCCGTACGTGAAGAACAGGCAGAGCTTCTTTTATAAGATCCCTCTGGAGATGGTGAACAGGACGCTGCCCATGGTCGCCATAACCCTGCTGGCTCTGGTGTACTTGGCGGGGCAGCTCGCCGCCGTGCACCAGCTCTTCTACACCACCAAGTTCAGGCAGTTCCCAAGCTGGCTACAGGGTTGGCTGCAGAGCCGCAAGCAACTGGGCCTGCTCAGCTTCTTCTTCGCCTGCATCCATGTCCTTTACAGCCTCTGTCTGCCCATGAGGAGGTCCGAGAGGTACCTGCTGCTCAATATGGCTTACCAGCAGGTCGGTCGCTTTGTGTGTCTGTTGGGACTGCAAATATGTCTTTTGTTCATATTTTTCTACGCGTTAGTTCATAACAGATCTCTGAATAAAACCAAGGTGTCTAAGACGTAATGCTAAATAACGATAAACTATTATTATTAGCTATTATGGTCTGGCTAAACATTCATAAGCCAGACCATGATTCCACTATAACTGCCTTAATCTTATCTTATTGTTCTTCATCACAGGTAGGGAAACTATAATTATGCATTTTCACTCACAGCACAACAGCTTCATTCCCACAGTTCCCGTGGAACTCACTATTGGAACTGTTTTTTTCAATGTACCAAGGGTGCGCAAACGTGGAGGACCCTTTAGAATGTTCTATTTCTCCATAAGTATGAGCTTAAAAAATCTTTACATTTATTAGATGCCCTTATCCAGAGCGACTCACACTTAATACAGTCTTACAATCCAAGCAGTTGTGGGTTAAGGGTCTTAAGGTTAAGGGTCCCAACTGTGGCTGAGGTAGGATTTGAACCTTGGACCTAACATAATGTCTTAAAAGTAGATTATGTTAAAGCAACAGATAAAATTGTTCATGTGTTCATTAAGTTAAATGATTCAATATTATACCACAATTAGTTCAGACTCGGCCAAGTGATTGGTTGAGAGATGTTCTAGGAGTGCCACTATTGCGTGATAATGGCACTCGGATTAAAGCTCCTCGGGTTTTACTCTTCAACGTACCATCGTAAGCGCTTTTTACAATGGAGCATTGTCTCAGTGCAGCTTTACAGCTTTAAAAGTTGGGCCAGTCCCAAATTGAGCAAGCCCAGGGCGACAGTGGAAAGGAAAAACTCCCTGAATATAGAAGGAAAAAACCTTGGGAGGAACCAAGACTCTGAAAGGGACCCGACCTCCATGGGTGACAATAAATTTTATAATTCATTGTTTGGCAGAAGCTCTTATTCAGAGTTTATATGAAATTTCACACATAAATATATATATATATATATAAAGCAAAGAAAGAGTTATGAATATGTAAACAAAAAGAGTGCTGCATTTGACACATTCAGAGAAAATGGTCTCCCTTGCTGCGTCTATAAACATTTGATATAAGTGTTTATCTTGCATTATATTTTATATATTTCACTGTAATGTAATGTACGTACCGATCACAGTATTTTTAACAAAACCAGTGCAAAACCACATGCTCCACACGTTGCAAAAGCACGACTGTGGAAGAAGAAGAAGGTACGGGTACTGGACCGTCCTGCCTGCAGTCCTGACCGCTCCCAAACAGAGAATGTGTGGAGAATTTGATGATGACCCCATACTGCTGCATAAGCCGTATTTATAATCCTTAAAAAAATATTACTCTGCCACATAAACACGTTACCTAGCAACGACCCAAGCCATAATAAAGCAGCAACATTATAATTCTACTAAAAAGCTGCTCAAATGAATGATAATCGCTTTCTAAAATGGACTGGCTTTGAAATTGTTTCCATTCAAATTTGGGAGACGAATCCTTTAATGGCCAGCTTGATATTTCTGAGGTTCATCACCCTTACAAACGAGGATTTGGATGAGCTGGATATGCAGATTTTATTTATATGCAGTAAATCAAACGTCTTAAAGTATCCAGGCAAGAACGTAAATACAGAGTCAAAGCTAATCAAGTCAGATTTATTTCTAGAGCGCTTTTAACAAATGAACTTTGTTTCAAAGCAGCTGTGCAGTTTCAGATTATATTTAAGCCTAGGGTGAGCTGACGGTGGCAAGAAAAAGTCTCTAAACACTATAAGGAAGAAACCTTTGGAGGACCAAATGGAGCGTTATAGAGCATCAGCAGCGTCTTCGAAATGCTGTGAGAAGGAATGGCAGCGTTACAGAGTAGAAATGCTTTACAGTCCCAAGCTGTGTTTTCTTTGCATTTGGTTGTACTTATCTCTCTTTAATACACAAATGCATTTATTGTAGCTGGCCATAAGGCTTTGACATGACCAGACTCGTTTCATCTTACAGTCCACCCTTGGCTACATCGCTCTCCTCATCGCCACCTTCCACGCTCTGCTGTTCGGCTGGAAGCGAGCTTTTGAGGAGGAATCGTACCATTTCTACATGCCTCCCAGCTACATGGTGGCTGTTGCTCTGCCTGTCATGGTGATCATGGGTAAAGCTGTGCTGCTCATGCCTTGTGTTGCCTGGAGGTTAAAGAGGATCCGGCGAGGTTGTGAAAACCTCCAGCATCACACTGAGCATGAGGGATCTGCCCTGCACGTTTCTCCAGAGAGAGTTACCATAATGTAGCCGGATCTGGAGCGCCGCTTCAGCCTGACGGCGAGCTGAAGTTGCTGTCGTTTTTTTTAGAGACAGAAAAAAAAAATCAAGGCTCCATGTCCCACAGGTTTCCTCTCACGTGGCTTTCCTTTTAAGCCCGAGCGCACCCGAGGTCACATTTGGCCGTCTGTCTTTTGGCCACAACTGTCAGCGGAGCAGCATGTGACAGCCTCGGTTCCTTTGAGCGGCATTCTTGGTGCTGATATGGCACATCACATGGCCAGAGGTATGTATTGTAGGACCACCCCCCCCCTCCCCCCCCCGGGCATTAGTGGGTTTAAATGTTTCATCCAAAGCGCATCAAGGGTCCAACCACGCAGTCTTTATAGAAAATCACTGGCCTCAAAGAAAGCTCAAGTGCCCTCATTGTGAAGTGGAACCATCCAGGAGCAACAAAAACACAGCCGCACCACCTACCTGGACAAGAGTAGCTTGGGCTGAAGTTCCGAAAAAAGTTGCCTCTGGAGGAAACGTGGGATTGGCTTACCCAATGCTCTGCCTAGCACTAGCTGGAGTGATTAATAGCTTGAGAGCACTGGACTGTGAAGAAGTGGGCGGATGTTTTCCCATGCTTTTGTAGTGTGAGAGATCGTTTGGATTGGGGATTTTGAGCCACGCCTTATACCAACACGTTTAGTGCTATCGGGGCTCAACGGGAAGCTCAAACATCTTTACAGTGCTGTTCCAAAATCAAACCTCTCGCCAGCACGTATGGATGCAGTCCTGGACTGACCACATACTTTTGGCCATGTAGTTCATGACGGGCTGGTAAAATCTAGTTACTGTTGCTGAGCAGTGTTAGAGGTGTACTCGGTGTATTGTGCTGTGTATCATGTATGGTGATGTAAAATTGATGTCAGTGCTGATCTTGTACCCGATCATGTTCTGTACACACAGCGTTATAGAAAAGTCTGTGCACCCCCGATCGAATGACATGTTCATGTTGTAAATTAAAAGCACTTAATAATACCAAGCTCTTTACTGATTTTCTCTCACACTCTCGCTCCCTCACTTGTTGTCTTATTTTTCCTTTTCGGTCTGTTTAAAATACTTAAGCACAAAGAAGGTCCCGGGTTCGATCCCAGGGTGGAGCGGCCTGGGTCCTTTCTGTGTGGAGCCTGGAGCATGTTCTCTCCATGTCTGTGCGGGTTTACTCCGGGTACTCCGGTTTCCTCCCACAGTCCAAAGACATGCGTGTTAGGTTAATTGGTGTCTCTAAAATGGCTGCACTGGATTGGATTGGCTGGCCCGCGACCCCGTGTGGATTAAGCGGAAGGTAATGAATGAATGAAATATCCCCCGATTTTCGTGAGCAGCATGTTAGATCACAATAATTAAAAACATTTTCATGATACACAATGCATCAGTAGTAACAGATTCTAAAAAAAAACCACTATTCCGTATTCTCCCATCGTTAGTAAAGCAAGTTTTATCGAAAATGAAAAGACTAATTACCCTCTTCCTAACGATCCATGCAGCTTTTCAACGTTCTTTAAGCACTGAAGACATACATCCTCACTATGGGATAACGCTTCATAAAAAGCATGACACACCATGACAAAATATTGGCCGCGCCTTGTATAGAGCGTAGGAATAGAATCATCAAAATAATTCAGATTTTTCACGGCTACAGGAAAATAACCCAAGATGTTGCAGTGGAGGTCTGCATTTCTATTATACCCTTTCGTTTTTAGTAGTCTGTATATCATAATTATTCCTCAGTTATTGGCAAATTGGATCGATGGATGGAGTTGGATTGAATGCGATGGACTGGAACTATAAGCTTACCTTCCAACCGTGAGTGAATTCATCCAAAGTGTGGGCGAGCGAGCCGTTTGGCAATAAAAACTCATTCACTGCTTCATTATCGTTGGTGCCCAGGAGTCCGCTGGATCTTCCTAATAAGAGCAACACGGTCGAGTCAGAAACGATACTGCCAAAACACCCAGACTCTCATCGGTCCTGACCCGATCGGCCTTCAAGACCGTTCAATCACAAGTTTCTCCATTCCGTCCTCTCCAGCAGTGGAATTACAAGCTCGGGCTTATCAGTAGAACCACATCTGGGCCACATGAAGCGTATTTATATAGCACCTTTCAAAGCACTTTACTTTAGACAGCCATAAATACAATATTTGATCTATAGCAGGGACTTCTATCCAAAGTAAACAGTATGAAAAGCTTAACCGCTAACATGTTGTAAATCATGTCACTTACCATGAAGCCAGCCATCTAACCTTACACTGCACATGTTCAGAGAGGGGTCACAGGTCACCAGTAAACCTCTTTTATTGGACAGAGTGAGTAGATTCGTCTCCCTCGTTACTGTCACGTCAGGACTAACGAACGGCGTGGACACGCTACGGCAGCTCACTTCTAGCTGCAATGTGAAAATGGAACTGACATTGACTCGCTTTTAAAGAATGCAGTACTGTGCAAAATTCTTAGGCATTCTGTTATGCATTTTAGTTCGGAATGGTAGTTCTGTAATTACAGGTCATTCCTATAATGGTCAGGACCCTCACAGGACCACCAAAATGGTCCGGTCCTTTAGAGAGCAGAGCAATGGGGACTAACAAAGTGTGTAGAGAAGCAAGACGGACCACAGCCTGTAATGGCAGAACTACAAAGTTGTCAGAACCGCGGTCAGTTTAAGAAGCGCATTCGTTTTGTCTGTGACAGCTGCCCTTACCTGTTCGTGGGGACGAATTGTAACGGTAGTGCCTTGCAACTCCACCAGTAAGGAACGTTTTTTTTTTGGGCCATCGGATTTCAAGACAATGCCAAAAGAGCTCTTGATGTCAGCAGCCAAGATGAAATTGCAACACGATGGTAGCTGCAACACTCGTCCATCAAATGACACCACATACTCATCTGCTATGAGGAAGGCTTGATCTAGATGGAGAAGATGAAAAATGTGTGTTTGATACGTCTGCACTGGTTCCCATGGTAGGCTCAAGTAATTAAGTTAAAGGCAACAGGACTGCTTGTTTGGTTCTTGAAGACCTGTCGTCTGGAAAGTTTCTTCAGCTCTAGAAGCTGGTGGGGAGGACCAGGTATGTATCTTCTAGTGGGGTTGTCACCTTGTAGGTGGTCCTGGGAGTTATTGACTGCCCTTGCCATCATGCACCGCGTGATTTGTTAGGGGGTTAAGCCACCTAGGAAGGGATCTCAAGGCTGCTTTTTAGGAGGCTGATAACTGGTCATTTAAACCACGCCTGTTCAAAAATGGCTGTAACTGGAAATCGAGCACCTCCTTAAAAACTCCTCTTATAAACCACCTGCCCTCTCTGTTCAAAATCAAAACATTTGTATTCTATTCTGTACGTCCATGTCCAGGCGCAATGAGCTGCCCGTTTCTGAAACGTCTTCAAGAGGCAAAAAAGAGGTCCGGTTGTCTTCAACCCCAGAGTTCTAAGAATGTATAGCCGATGCCAAAAAGGGTACAGGGGTACAAAGTGTACAATCAGTCTGTCCATGGTTAGTCTTTCCCATGTCTGCCAAGCTACTAAATGCAAGCCTCTTTTAGAAATGCCTCCTGGGAATGATCAAGTCAGCAGCCATGAAACACCTTGGTGTCCAAAAGGTCTCCTGCTAGATGCCAGGGGGATTCTTCTCGACCATGTTCCTCCCAAAACGCCAACTTATACAACAATCAGCCGAGTGCAAAGTACTCACAGATGTTGCTACTCCTCTGCACTGTGCTAGTGGGTAAATGCGACCAAGCCTTATACAGTCGGTCCGACTTTTACCTTCACGCACTCCTCACTGGCTCCCCAAGACATAAATTAAGAGTCGTTATGGGTTACGAGCACTGCTCAATGGCCAAACAGGGGCAGCTTAACATGAGATGCTATGTGCTTATTCAGTGAATCTGAATCTTCAAGGTGTCGCATATACAGCATACTCCGATCTAGAAATCAAATTCATAAATCCGATACAGACATCTGGGTTTTACATCAGTTATTGGATTTCTCACAGCATGTATACCAGTTAGATGATTCTCATTTTTTACCTGGTTTTCTTAGTCTGCTCATGCACATAAGCATAACCAATACAATTGCCAGGGCCGCTTATTCTAGTAATTGAACACATCTGGATGTTGCCTTAGGGCTTTTTCCATTGACCTGTGGGGTTTTTTTTGGTGTGTGTGATCTGAATAAAACGTGCAGTGGAATTAAAGGCAGAATTCAAGCGGCTATCGGACAGTTTGTGGAGACTCTGAAACGCAGTACGTGCTTGAGAATGGTTGATTATTTAATCATAAAGTTTGACCTCGCATCCCTCAGTGAGATCATTGGCTGGTCACGGCGTAGAAATCTGATTATTTCCTGAGTCATGTAAGCCCGGAGCTCCGGGCATCCGTGATCTGATTACTCAAGTGCATGTATACTCGTTGATCGGATTAAAATCTGATTTTCTGCAGTTACCGTATTATTAAGCGCGCGTTTACGCACACAGTTACGTCATGAACATTGGGTTGAATCAAAAAGTTCAAATATCCGCCTCCTTTTGCCACTAACATCTTCTCGAGGAGGTTGCAGATGTTGAGATTTATATTACAAGTAAAAAAAAATGCAGCAGTGTCTTGGCACCTGGGACATGCACGACTTCACTGGTACCACTAAAACATCTCTTAAATACGTTCAGTGTGCAGGTTGCCTTTTTCTTTACCAGTACCAATTCCCCCTGATGCTCTTGTGGTCAGTGGTCCCAGAGACCACTGGGGGATTTTGAAATGCAGAATAACGGGCTCCTATACTGGCTCTGGGTCACAACAGTGTTTGCTATTATATCTGTTTTCAAGATCTTCATACTAGACGGTAGAAGTGGATGGATTTGACTCCTTTAAATAAGGGCAGTACAAAGGGTAGCGATTGTACTGACGTTAGAGATGGAGTGTAAGGAAAGGGGAAAACCAGAACTTCATTTTTCATACGGGACGGATTGGAGCAAGTTGTGGAATGCTTGAGAGTGTCTGTGATACATCTGGATGTTGCCTTTAAGGATGATGAACAATGAGAAGGAAACCACAGGGCTGAATATCGGTCCCACCTCAAGAAATGGTGGCTATTTAGGTGAAGTGACTCTTGGCACGTGTCGAGGTAGACACGGAGCGCTTCTCGTTAAATACCTGCCTCGCTCTGAAGTACTTGGAAGGCAATACGCAAGCACATGGATTACAAAACAATCTCCTATATTTACATGTACATATTTTGTCAGACTCCCTTATCCTTACAACTCATACAGTCTACAGTCCTAAAAGTCCTACAAGCGGTTATGGGTTAAGGCCCCTGCTTAAGGACCTAACTGGCAGTGAAAGGACGTTGTGCTCTAGTAGATCGTAATTCATGAAAATAGTTTTACTGTAGGTGATATTTCTTGCTTTTAGAGGACAGATAAGGAAAATACCACAGTGTTACATCCTGATTTATCAGGAATAAGATTTTGCTTATCATTACGAAAGGATTCCTTTATACGGAACATGTGGCAACCATACTCGCGCACACACATAGTCCAATCGCCGGGTGAATGGCAGAACATAAATCAGAAATAGCAGTGAACAGAGAATGTCCATGGTCTCCACGGGTGGAGAAGACATTCTTCGAAGGCTTACCGGTACTCAAACGTTTGATGAGACTTAAGGTGATGGAAACCTAGTCACTCACTTGTAGTCTCAATGGAAAACAGTGACTACTGACCAGAAGGGTTGATGGTTGCCATTGTTGAGTACCTTAACCACCCCAACTTTAACCCCATTTTAAGACTGTCCCAGTTCGGAGCCGTTCTGGATATTGAAGTCTGCAAAACGATGAATGCAATATTTTGACCAAACCAGGGTTTCTATAGAGCAGCAGTCCTGTAACTCACGGTTGAACGGACTGTCCATCAGCCTCCTCTTGAACCTGTAGAACTCAGCTGTGATGCTTCCTGAGGTCAGGGAGAGAAGCGGTTTCATGACGAACTCCTCCAGTATGAGCTCGGCCATGCTTACGTCTGACCTCTTCGTCCATAGATTTCTTGGAAGTGGAAGGCTCAGTGTTACTTCTCCGTTCCTGCATCAGTACACAACCAGCGGTGAGATCAAAGCACATAGAGGGGTCTGCGGCACATGACGGTAAACAGGGGTCCCCCTGTCACATGGGTCAAAAGGAAGAAACATTTCTCACTTTTCAGAGAACTTGAACGTTGAGTCCAGCTGTCTTCTAAGTCCTACCAACATCGTGGCCAGTCTGGACTCAGCCCACTGGACTGTGTGCTGCATGACCTGAAGAACACACCTTTCCCTCTTACTAATGGCACTAAGGACGACTGTTGTGCGTATAAAGTCTTGAGACACTAGACAAGCAGTCTCATTCTCATCTTGGTCTCGGCCCCTCCTGGTCTCGGACTTTACTACAAGTCTTGACTCAGACTCAGTGTGTCCCAATTTTGGCCTTGGATTCAAACACAATAAGTTCCGGTCTTGGTCTCAACTAGGACTCAACTACCACAACTATTGGTCTTGACCATAACTTTCCTCGTCTTGGTCTTGATTCAAACTACGTCCCGGTCTTAGTCTTGAGTTGGACTCAATGTGTTGTGGTCTTGACTCAATTACTACAAGTCTTGAGGACTCAATGGGTCCCAGTTTCGGTCTTTCTTGGTCTCAATGACTCGATATCTCCCAGTTGTGATCTTCACTCTCACTTGATGTATCCCAGTCTTAGTCTTGACTCGGCAGTGATGTGTCCTAGTTTTGGTCTTGACTCTACTACTACAGGTCTTGGTCTTGACTCAGACCCTGTGTGTCCCATATCTTGATCTTTACTCAGACTTGATTAGACTACAACACTACTCGATGCTGTAAATGGATGACGCCAAAACACATATGGCAGACACAAGACAGGATTACAGCGTAGACAAAGAACATTGTGGAGAGACCTTGGGGAATTTAAACATGGGGATATGCAGGGTGCAGATGTACGAACTGGAGCCTCCATCTCACCAGGTCCAGCGAGGTGGTCGCCACGTGGAGAACATTCACAGACGGAACCCTCAGGTGATGGTTGTATAGAACGGCAGACAGCAGCTGCACCATCTCCCTTCTCCAAATCTCTAAGGTCTGCTGCCACATGATGTGCAAACGCTGTCCTGTAACATCATGGTAAGCCCCAGCTAAGGTGGCCAGGGGCTCTAAAGATACAAAAGACAAAAGTGAGCATGCAGTACAAGGGCAGAACCTACATCACATCTCTTGTCCTTTACTGGCACCACTCACTCCTGAGCTCCTGCTGGATAAGCTGAGATGTGTGCTGTAGGCGCAGGAGCATTTGAGGCAGACCGTGTCTGCAGGTTTGACGGACAGATCCCGACATCCAGGCATCCCAGAGGGTTGGTGCTCTTTGCAGCAGCAGGCTTTCACATTTCTGGGTAAACTGCAAGCCTGCGTCGCTTAACTCCTGCATGGCCGGGCTGCCCCCTGCCTTTAATTGGAAGGTATTCTTGAAAAATGACATGTAGAAGTCTGTGCAGAAGTCTTAGGCCACCATTAGATTCTGTGTTTTGGCAACAGCGTAACGACCACAGTATCATTTCTCACTGAGTTAGTGACGCTTCTAACGATTTCACCACACTGCTTAGCACAGATTATGTGGGTTATATCGACGACCCAATGAAGAGATAACAAGCACTAAAACCCAGAAGGAGCCAAAGCAATGAAATCTCAAGATGCTACAGTCACACTGCTACAAACTGTCCGAGTTAAGTCATTAACCTGTCTCCTGAACTCCAGCAGATGGCGACGCAGCTTGTGGACTCTCTCGAGCAGCTTCCTCTTTATATGAGAGCCTGTCTGCTCAAACCGGGCCTGCACACACAGCGGACGTTCCCATACGAGTGAGTCTGGACGGTCAAGTACGAATGTGGCGACGTGCCTGAGTTTTGCCTTACCTCTGTGGCTGATAAGCACTCCTCACAGCCTCTGGCATGGAAAACCAATCCGTTATTGGCTGCTCCCATCGACATAAGTACCAGAGTCTGGTTCTCGATGTCACTGCCTCCTCGCTGGGCCTCAGCTGTCAGCCACTGGCGTCCGTCCAAGCAGACTCTCGCTCGGAGGTCATCGGATGCGTCTGGGAGAGGATGAGGGTCGCATTAATGAAATTACAACTCCAAAGTCGTAATCCAAAGCTTCCTTTGGCGCGTGGGTCGTGCAGAGGTGTAACATGCTGGCCCATCATCACAGGTACCTAGGTACTGGGCTGGGAGCCACTTGGTGGCGCAATGTATGCCGGCACCACAACAGAGAGCCCTGTACAGTCCTCTGATGGGTTGGCATCCTGTCCAGGACACATTCATGCAGCGGAGTCGCCACAACCCATTTCATATCAAACTCATTTGCTCATCACTATTATGAGATTCATTGTTGTAAATCCAGTTGGGTCGAGCAGTTCAAATCCTGGTCAAGCTGGCCATCACATCTGGGAAAAAGAGG
This sequence comes from Parotocinclus haroldoi, assembly GCA_034779995.1. Taxonomy (NCBI): domain Eukaryota; kingdom Metazoa; phylum Chordata; class Actinopteri; order Siluriformes; family Loricariidae; genus Parotocinclus; species Parotocinclus haroldoi. Next base: position 12,206 of record JAUZST010090118.1, read on the forward strand.
CCAGACTGAGGGGTCATCCCACTAAACCAGCTCGGTAATGGACCAGCACCCTTTTCGTTCTACATAACTGTTGCCTGGTAACAGTCATGACACTTACAGGGACGAAAGCCTTGTGATACTCACCTCCATCATATCCAACAGCAGCTTGCATGCAGCGTTTTCCCAACGACGCCTGCAGCCAGACGAGCTCAGTGCGGTCCAGTCTGGCCTGAACCTGCAGCGTCGAGTTCCTGCTCGAGGACTGGGAGCTACCGCCCAACTCCAAGCTCCAGTTTCCGAGCTTCCACTGAAACAACACCCACACAGTCCGTCCTCACACTCACGTCCTTGTCCATATTTCCTTACAACTTTGTAGTTGTGATTCAGTTGTGACACACAATCAAGTGTTTCAGACTAGGTGTGATCCCATATTACACATCCGCTGGTTCTATTGGTTAGAAATTCACAATGGACAATATTGCTTTTGTGGGGTTTTTTTTGTCATTCTCATTTGGTGTTTTGTTTAGACCTCCGTCAGCAGGGAGTAGTGGACGCGCTGGGTGCTGCTGGTGTTCCTGAGAGCCAAAGCGAAGGTGCTGTGTTGGCTCTGACCAGACACGGAGATACCAGTGTGGCTGTACAGCAAGTCCTTCCCTGAATTTACACGATGAGAGCCGGACCAGGACAAGGCCTGTGGGAGAACACATCCAGGGATATTATTAGTATTATTATTATTATTATTTTAAACCAGAAGTGGGTACAGAGTGGGTACACTGTTTAAATTGTAAAAACCCAATCAGCATTACTGTGGCTGAGTCACTTTTCCCCAGATATGGATAATCATGACAGCAGGGAGCTCTTGGATTTGCATTTGGGTCTCCGCTGTCATAAGGAAGAGCAAACTGCTGATATGCCACCTATTATTTATGCCTCCTATTATTTATTTTTATACTCACTGGCTGTGGAGGACAAAACCCCAGGAGGACATGGTGCTCCAGAGTGTCTCTGAGGTTGGTGTGTATCTGAGCTTGAAGTGCGCGAGAGGGACACAGGCCAGGAGAGATGTTGTGAAACGCTGCCTTCATCTGGACAGTGTGCATTCCTCCATCCGCTCTCTGGTCGACAAATCAATATATGTTATATTGAACTCATATCAATCACTAGTATTACAGTTTTCAGTCGTAATAGTAAACGGAGGTAGCAAACTCTTCATAGTTAAAAAAAAAAAAAAAGCACACGCGTGTTCAAATTTAATTTGTCGTTTGTATGGGGTTGTCCTAAATCTGGCCGGCAGATGTCGCTAACGTTTCGAGTCACACCCAGGACCAAATCGAGTTGCTCAAGGCGTTGGCGCATGTGCAGATTACATCGACATGAACTCGAAGGCTAATATGCAGATGTAGTTTGTTGTTGTTTTCAGAACCGTGCATTTTCCCCTCCAAAGCATGAGGAACACAAGTAGCGACTCTTCAAATAGGTTAAATCTAACGTTGCTTGGTTGCATTTCGTACGACTATACTTCCCTTACCTGATATTTCATGCTCTGGGTCATTTTCTTAGCACCCCACTTGAGCTCTGCGCTTTGGGAGGAGAATTTCCCATCCTGGGCCACCGAGACGCAACCGTGGCTCTCCGCAAGAGGAAGAAGTGACTTTATCTGCAAATCCATGGTTATTGTTGTCAGTGTGGTGTTATCTCTTTCCAGTTGAATAGATCTGTGCTAGCCACACTTAAGCTCCTTCGTGTTCCAAACAATAAAATATCATAAAAAATGGAAAACTCGACTTAAAGGCTTAAACCCTGTCAAAACTTAGCGCTGTTGTTGATCATCCTGAATTTAATTGCCACAGCAAAGTGTACCCCTGGACTCTTGGTGCTGGGAAACCATGCACATGTACTTAAAGGTGGTAGGAACTTGCATGCAACTGCAATGCAACAGAAACTTCACCTCGCCAGAGGCATGCCACGAACCAGAGTGGCTCAGTGGTAGAGCGTTGGAATATCTTGGTTCATGTCCCATCTCTGGTGAGGCGAGTTTTCTGATGTTTTGAACTTGTGTCTGCACCAGTATTTCTGACGTAAAATACATAGTTCAGGTTTTGCTTTGTGTGGGTGTCCGGCAATACTACTGCATGTTTACTGTGGTAGCCTAGCGGTTAAGATATTAGACTAGAAGGCCCAGGGTTCAAATCCCACTTCTGCAAGGTTGCAACTACTGGTTAATTCAGCAAAACTCTTAGCCCACCTTTGCTTGGATTGTAAGTCGCTCTGGAAAAGGGCATGTCCTAAATGTAAATGTATAGCATATTAAAATTTTCACATTTAATTTTTTTTTTTTTTTACATTTTGTATTCACATAAATGTCCGATTTTGAGTACGGCCATAAAAATGGGCATATTAAATTGAAGGGTAAATATCAGTTTAAGAAAACTCTATAAAGAACAGCGCACCTGTCCAGGTGATACCAAGACACAGGCCTGCCACCTGCTGGAGTTGTCATGCATTGTCACAGAGAAATTCACAGGAGCCCCATGGTCCCAGGAGAAGTGGACCTAGTGATGGAACATCATGTGTCAGCAATCATTCCCCATTCGATCTGTGAGAGGTCAAAAACTTTGACTACCTGATGGTTGCCTCCTCGCCCTCGTGCTGGCTTTTGTGACAGCGCTTGTAGGTATAACTGGGAGAACGTGGAGGTAAAAGGTTGTTTGAGTTCCAGAATGGCCTCCGTCTGCCTGCCCACTGAGCTCCAAGATCCTGAGGCTTTGATCTGCATGTACAAGACATCGGATACACTTATAGATAGCTGGCGTACTTCAGAGAAAGAAGACGTTTCTGAGCAGCATACCTGCTTTTGTTCTTCGTACAGAGACCAGTCAGTGAGCACGGCGGCCTGTTTGCTCTGAATTTCATTCTCAAGCCTCACTTCTGTCCTCCATCCGTGTAACTGAGGACCGAACTCACCTGAGAAGAGACAGGTGGCATGGCCGAAATGTTATTAATAACGAGAGAAAGCACCATACAAACGAGACAGGAGTTTCAATGTTAACTGCTAAAGGCGTCATGTAGTTAGCATTAGTGAAGCTATCCCTTAGAGAACCAGAGAGAAAAGGACCCCACTAAACTCTGTGATTAAAGGAGCTGCACTGAAGCTACGTCCATGGCTGATGTCCTATCTCCTAAAGTAAACACCAACAGCTTATATAGCGTTTTCGAACCTGCTTTTACTTGCCAGTAGCTTCTACGGCAAAGTTCCATAGGCCAGTCAGACCAATCGGGAGATTTTACCTGGACATTGGACATGGGCGTCTGGAGAATCAGTATAACCATCTATTCTCAAAAATGAAAAAAAAAAAACAAACAAATACGATCTAAGTCTGAATGACTTCCTTAAGGCTTTGTTATGCTTTCCTTATTTCTGTTATTTCCGCAATTTGGTTTAATCGGAAAGGACGTTCATCAAACCAAGTCCGCAGGAAAATTAGCAAACAAAAAATAGAGGCGACATTGGAAGAAATAGCAAACAAGACGAAAAAAAATGTTTTAAAATGCAATAATTGTGGGGTGACGGAATTCTGGTCAATTTAGATTCTTACCTTTGACATTAACATTTTCAAGAATACCACTTGTTCCTAGAATTGTTCTTAGGGCAAGAGTTCAGATAATATAAAAAAAAAATAAGATAGTTCTTAAGAAGCATGAAGTTAAGTGGGAAAAACCCAAAACCAGTTTAGAAACCAATCCTCATTGTGCCAAGAATAATCTAAGACAGAAGATCCGAGACGTAACATTCCCACCCAAATCAATGTTAGGTATTAAACAGCCAGATAATGAATCCCACAGCGGCAAATGTAAAAAGTAAGAGGCACCTATCAGTCTTGACTTCTGCTGTAATCCTGGAATTCTGGGTAGATCTTGGTCCAGCCAATGTGCGTTGTGTGTGAGGAGGTGTGATCCATTGTGGCCAGCGTACTCTGTCTTTACCAGCAAAGTACTGGGAACAGATTTGAGCTAAATAGAAGGAAAAATGAGAATTGGATAGAATGTCATTAAAACATCAATGCGTTAGACGTCTACAGGAACTTTTGGGTCCTCTGAGTTCTTATTAGCTCCTTTTAATCGCCCCCTGTTTGTCCCTCCAATATTAATCAGATTTAGATTTTATTCGTTCCATTACCTGAGGTAACGAGTGGCCGAGCTCTAACATCTGCTCGAATCCAAACTTTGTCAGTGACACCCGTCCTTCTAAACGTATCGTGTGACCGTCTAGTCGTAAGTCCGCCGCTGTTTCAACTGAAGAAGCCGAACGATTCAGCTGTACGGAGACAAGACTATCTTCTTAGAAATGTCAAAACAAATGTAGGGTTCTTTTTAATGGCCAGTTCAGCCATACCTGTGAATTAGCGTGAAATTCAGACGGTATGTAAGGTTGTAGAGATGAGACGTTGTGTTGAACTTTCACCGTAAGGCTGGTGCTGAAATGAAGAGCACGAGAGTGTGAGCACTTGAGATGATTCGCCGAAAAAATGTGCTGTTGACACGAAGAGAAGTGGAAAGAACCTGGATTGAAGGTGGTGGATATCGAGCAGGAAGGTCCCTTGCTTCTCTGGCGCAGCATGAATGAACTCGGACAGACTGGCCCAAATCTCCACCTACGACATTTGCGCAGGGATATTGCTCGATATGGCTGTCTGTTCACAGACGGATTCGTGCGTTCGTTAAAACGCAATGAAAGCTATCCGGAGAAATCTTTCCTACTTTGAAGGACTGCTCCGTTGCCTCGCTGTGGCAGTAGCTCCGGAGGTGGTGCTGGCCGAACCCCCCTGTGCAGTTCACCTGTTAAAACAAGTCGTCTGTCCTGTCAGTGTTTCTTCTTCATAGGAGATGAGTGCACAATCAGAGGCATTTCCCTCCAACAACAAGCCGACTCCCCCACAAAGGTCACACATGGAACCGCTAAAGATATTCTTTGACTCATGTGCCGCTTTTAACACAAACTTTGGTGCACAGAATGGAGACAGGAAAAAACGCTGACCAGGTAGTGTCCGTCAGGCGCCGTTGAGTCGCCTCTTCTTTGCACCTTAACCTTCAGCTCTTGGGATCCAGCAAGAAGTCCCAGTTCAGTGGATAGATCCTGTTCAGTCCGCTTTAAGTACAGCACTGCACTGCTGTTGAATGGCAGCCCTGCTCCAATGGAAGAGATCCACAACTCAGGCATTTCACACTTCCTAGAATGTGGGTTCTTAAAGCGAGTTAATGTGGCCTTTGAATCTGATAACGTTGGGGAAAAGGTGAAAAGGTACGTTCTACAAAGGTCTTAGGCCACTGTTCGATTAGATATGGTATAAAGACCATATATGAGAATTTGTCAGTCTCTTAAAACCAGAATATGGGGGAAAAAAAACTTGCGCACCAGCAGCATCTGCCAGCTTCATCAGGATATCACGTTGATATCAAGCATTCAAGAAACCACTTTTTTCGGAAGGCTATTAGATATTCCAAAGCTCTCTAAGATTGGAAGAGAGAGCAGTGGTAAAGAGGTTAAGTTTGGGATTTTGCGGTTTAATCGTTGACATACAGTAACATATAGTCAGTATATCGTTGCTAAAACAGCAAATCTAATAATGACCTAAGACTTTTGGACTGTACTGTAATTGTGATCTTAACCCAGTTCGTACTGGTGTGATTAGGGAGTACAAAGGCCTATCCCTGAATTCACTGTGCACCCTTGACAGGAACGGGGGGATGATCCTCTACCCTCAGATTACGCAGTTATGAACTGTCAGTGTCCCCAGACTAACTAACTCCATGAAAAGAAGCAGCTATTATTTAGACATTTTAGAAAATCGGTTCATTTACTTATCTTTTATGGTTCCCAAACCATGATTAACAAAGGGTACAAACATTGGCCTTGGCTTAGTAGCATAAAACGATTTTAGAAAGTCAAACTGTAAAGTTTCTTACAAAGCCTGAACTTGAAACAAGACAGCTGAGGTTGAGTGTCATGGCTAACCCAGCAATTTCCAGTAAGGACAAGCAAAATGTGTCTATTCTCTGAACCGGCAAGGAAAGCTGTACCTGCAGATAGAAGCCATGGGAAGGAGTGAGTAAGCTGAACTTGGACACCACGTTGTTCATGCTGTATAAGGTTGCTGCTAATGTTTATACACAAGGACCTCTCCAGAGCCAGGAAACAAACCCAGGACCCATTCGTTTCTCCTCGTGACCCAGCATCCTTGTGGTTATGCCTCAGCTCCAGTCCATATGCGACACGATCCGATGTTAACGTCATCCGTCCTGGAGAACATCACCAAGAAGCGCTCATCAGAAACAAATTTGACTGTTTCAAAGTCCTGTTTGGCTGTCCTGTTTGGGACCTTACCCTCAAACTGTCCGTTTGAAGAATTCAGTAGTGCTGCTAGATTAGACGTGTGAGGCAGGATCGAAAACCGAGTCAGTGTAGAAACCAGTTCTCCTGTAAGAGACAGCTGGATCTCAGGGTACTTCACAAAGGCAGAATTCAGTCGGGCCTGAAATTCCCCGTCGTCCTTTCTCAGTGCACACCAGGCAAAGAAGCTGAGACAGAAAGAAGACTGATGGTAGAATTTGATCACAGCACATGATTGTACACAAATCAATCACAAAGCCAATAGTGCAAGAACCTGTCTGAGGAAGAACCCCCACTGAGATGAAGCTGACCGTCGCTGGTGAGCACAGGAAACAGAGTTTGCTGAAAGCTGAGGTTGACGTGGATTGTGTGAACACCCGTTTCCAGAGCGCTACCCAGAGAGACGTCCAGCATACCACTGGTCTCGCCATCGGTCCCCAAATATAGGGAACCACTCACATATCCAGCAGACGTCTCTGCTGATAAATATGCCTGAGAGAGAAAAGACAGTTATGTGGACACACCTGATCAGAAACCGACACTCAGTGGTAGCATTTGAGCGGGGTTAGGTCTTTACATCATAGTCCTTGTCATCAATGACCGCTTTTCCTCTCGCGACATATTCAGATTCCTGGCTTGTCCTGTGATTTCTCATCAAATCAGCATTGAGGATTATGGAGGAAGGAAGATTCGTCTGAAAAGAGAGACGGACGACATTTTAAATGCGAGTAAAATAGAGCACCACAACAAAAAACTCCAGCAAAGAGGAAATGGAGGTGATGGTGGAAGAATTACCCAAGAGGAAAAACAATCCGACTTAAATTAGGTCAGTTTTGAAGGTACAGTCTAAATCCAAGACAAGGTTAAGAATGTTTTCAAGAATAGCACTTATATATATATATATATATATATGTTGGATTTCCTGACCTTTGATAAAAGCACCAATTCTCCCGGGGATCCCAAAAATCCTCCCATATCTCTCTGACCCGCTT